>JASBNA010000106.1:0-96644 GCA_038087015.1 Cerrena zonata | reverse complement strand
AGAATAAATATGAGTGTTATCATATACGCGTGCTGCGACCTGGTTGATCTGACTGGAATCAATAGTAATTTCTTATATCCATATGCTACGTACCACGTAACGATCAGCCTGACTGGAATAAATATTAATGACTTCTGTCCGTGCGTCGCGGCCCAATTGTCCTGACTGGAATCAACATATCGCTCTCATACTTCGACCCAGTTGGCCTGACTGGAATAAAAATGATTGTTTTCTTGTCCGTGCGCTGCGACCCAGTCTGCCTGACTGGAATAATTATTATTAGTTCTCTGTTCGTATGCTACGGACTGATCGGCCTGACTGGAATAATCATCATTAGTTCTCTGGCCGTTTGCTACGGACTGGTCGGCCTGACTGGAATCAAAGTGGTTGTTTTCTTGTCCGTGCGCCGCGATCCAGTCTGCCTGACTGGAATTAGTATTATTAGTTCTCTTTCCGTTTGCTACGGACTGGTCGGCCTGACTGGAATCAAAGTGGTTGTTTTCCTGTCCGTGCGCCACGACCCAGTCTACCTGACTGGAATAATTATTATTAGTTCTCTGTTCGTATGCTGCGGACTGGTCAGCCTGACTGGAATAGAAGTGGTTATTTTCCTGTCCGTGCGCCGCGATCCAGTCTGCCTGACTGGAATTAGTATTATTAGTTCTCTTTCCGTTTGCTACGGACTGGTGGCCTGACTGGAATCAAAGTGGTTGTTTTCCTGTCCGTGCGCCGCGATCCAGTCTGCCTGACTGGAATAATCATCATTAGTTCTCTGGCCGTTTGCTACGGACTGGTCGGCCTGACTGGAATCAAAGTGGTTGTTTTCTTGTCCGTGCGCCGCGATCCAGTCTGACTGACTGGAATTATTATTATTAGTTCTCTGTTCGTTTGCTACGGACTGGTCGGCCTGACTGGAATCAAAGTGGTTGTTTTCTTGTCCGTGCACCACGACCCAGTCTGCCTGACTGGAATAATTATTATTAGTTCTCTGTTCGTATGCTATGAACCGGTCGGCCTGACTGGACTACATAGTAATGTTTTCTGTCCGTGCATCGCGACCCAATTGGCCTGACTAGAATAATCATAATCGTTCCCCTGTCCGTGTGCTGTGAGACAGTCGGCCTGATTGGAATAAAGAGTAATATTGTCTTGTCCGTATACTATTACGAGATAGTCGGCCTGACTGATACATCCCCTGTTATACGGACTACGAGCCAATCAGCCTGACTGCCATAAGACTTGTGTTTTCTTTCATGGACTCCAGTTCAGAATGACGGACCAGCATAAAACAACTTATGCTGCGCTGGTAAGTAACGAATAATTCCGCCCGATACTCAGCTCACAAACAAAGAACTCTCACTCAATATACCCGAGAAATATTGCAACCATCACTTGTATTATACATGATTCATAGAACGTACCCGATCCGGCATCCGTATCTGATGTCCGCATTGACATCCGGCATCGACATCGGCCTTCATATTCCTTTCCACTGATCCGGCATCCGGATCAATCGAGTTCCATTGGGGTATTGTCCTGAAATTCTCGCAGTTTTCTAACAGCACGAGCAAGAAGGTCTTGAGATTGAGTTAATCTCCGGACATATTGTCCAATAAGGTCTCGAGGGACAGAGACGTTGTAGAGCCATTTCTTGCAGAGCATCAACAGTCAGTTGCTATATGGATGCTGAATAAGAGTCATACCTCCTTTTCTGGCTGGTCCCACCAGTGCGGTTTATCCTCAACTGCATCCGTGCTCTCGTTGTAAGTCCACCAATGACTCTCCCCTTGTGCGATTTGGGGGACTGTTCCATCAAAGAGCTCTGATAAGTTGCCCATGGATGGTGCATTGGGGTCCGGTAGCTGAGTCCAGTCAATGACCGGAGGATAGCCATCAATATGCAACCACCGGAACCTCACGTCGATAGCCTTGCTCAGACGTGTGGTCATCAACCCACGCAGACACATCTGTGCTAGAGCCTTTTCTAAATGTTCCTATTGTACCTATAGCTTACGCCGGATGAAACTCAGAGTGGAGCACTCACTGTTTCTATAGTCAACCCAATTTCCCACCTGTTGTAAATGAGGATTTTCTCGTAATCCTCGGTCCGTTCCAGAACAGTCTTAAATGCTCTGGCGGCTTCATCCAACCTCCACATCCGATACAAGACTCTCCATGCTATGTGTCCCTCAATTGAGTATCTATGGTAGTCACAGGTAACAGTAATCAGTGTTATTCCTAGAAGAGAAAATGATCAAACAACAGACTGCGGTTCACCAGTGCTTTCTTGGTCTGCCATTGTTAGATGGTGAAGGTAACAGATGAGGTGATTGATACTTATCAGATCAATGGAGAAAACTTTCCCACACATATATACAAACAGAGGTACACAGTATCACATATCACAAAACACCCTATATATAGAACATATATCTATCCGGTCATGCGAGCGAGGGCATTATCTACTTGACTTGCAAGTAAATCCCAAGTTTTTGCTTGCTTTCGGGCATAGAATTGAAGCTTTGGATGCTCAGCTTCCACTTCCGCCGCACGAGAAAGCCATAGGTTCTTTCGATGCAGGTGGAATAGTCGTGTCCATTGCATCTCGGCTTGAGTGAGCGCAAGTTCCTCCGCCCAGCGATCCCGCCTAGACTTTGCTCGAAGCCAATTGACGCGGTACACTGCAGGATATTATTTCAGACAAAGAAAAAAGTAACGGAGGTGCAACATACATTCGTCCATCCATGCCGGATCTTCTCCTGGATTGTGTTGTGTATGCCAAATCCACGGAAGACCATTATTCCTCTCCCCACGTGCATTTGGATCCACAACGGCAGTACTTGCAGAAAGATCCGCTTTGTTCAATACCTTGAACTTTGATAGAACGTCCGGTGGCGCTCCTAAAACCTCTAACGCACGTCTCGCGGAGGTATAAACCTGAGCAGCCTGGTCAATAGTCATTTGAAGGGTATGCTTCTCTGCGTAGCTTCTCAATCGATTTTTATATCCGGAGTTTGCACTTCCAGTACGGAATTTAGTCCGGAAATTGAAGGACTTTTGTCCGATGGCAATCCGGAGGAAGCGTAATGCATCATTTGCTTGGCCAATTCGCAAGTCTAGCTCAATGGCAGCAAGGCCTTGTATGCGTGTTTTACAGGCAACTTTGCCAAATGATGATGGGAGTGGAATGGCCAAACGTTCTGCTGACCGACCATCGGATACATCGAACAACGTTGCATCCGGATCGAGTTCGCCATCCGGTTCATTCTCGTCATCTGCGGCAATGTCCATCCAGTCATCTGGAGTCGCAGAATATTCCGGATCTGGTTCGTTAGCTATGGATACAAAGCCTCGTGATTTTGCTCGAAAGTCATCAATCTGCTCTTGCAGACCTTGGCGTTTCTCCAGAATCTTCTGAGTCTCATCCGGGGTCGGATATTTCCCTGCTTTCCGGACCTCCTTTCGAAGTTCAATCCTACCACCAATTAGCCGGATCGGTTGTGCTACAGAAGTCACTTACTGCTGCTCTGTGATACGAATACCAGACGTTATCCATGATGTTGAGCCTCTGATGGTGGATGTGTTGGGCTGCAACTCCCTATAGATCCAGACGTTAGCCATCACTGTCTTTCCGGGTGCTATGGATAAGGATCAGCAGGTAACAGAGGGATAGGAGGATTAAGCAAACCTTCGTCCTCTTTGACATCAAAAATGTCCATAGCAGTAGGATCCTCATCTCGTCTCTCTTGGGCATCTGCCTCCTCAGTAGTCCACAGATCACATTTCTGTTGGCCTACGGACGCACAAAGTGATACGAAGTCTTCTTCGGATTCTGCTGCCTGCTCGACCGCATTCTCCCACTTGCGGAAGATTGATAAAACTGATGGCAAGATGTTGTTATTAGAGATAAAGTCTAGATATAGGGAATGTATGGTCTTACCCATTCCAATTAGTTTCTTCCAGTTCGAATCAGCCATATGTGCATCTAAGTACTCCTGACGATGAAACCATGACATTGCTCTGGCACTCGAAGCCGTATAGTTCAGCAAGTTCCAAAGTGTTTCAATGATCTCCCCGTCGAGCATTCCTGCACCTTGGATGAAGGTGGGGGCATATCTAGCAAAGCATTCCTTCACATGTCCATGTACGTGGAAGAGTCCGATTCCCCGTTTGAATTCAACACCATCCGGCAGTCGTAAATGGTCAGGCATACCAAGTAATCGTTTGAGGAAGTTGACCCAAAACTGACACATGATGTCATAAAGAAGGAAGACCAGGAGGGACTGCCGGATATAGAGAATTGCTTGAATAAATGCATAATCCATATAGCGTTGCCTTTGGAGATATTAGCAACATGTAATCATATATGATATGTTCTTACCCTTCGCCTTTACGAAAGTTGACAACTGAATGAGGGTAAAAGCAACCATGGCGTCCGCACGCAATTGCACCAATCCCTGTGACATCTAGATGTGCATGTGACCTATTTTGTTGGGTCACAGCACGATGTTCGTGACAGGACGGCTCCTGATTGAAGCAATGTTATGGACATGAGGACAAAATCAAATGTCAAATTCACTGACCAAGGTAACCGGATCAGATGTTAAAGACAGATATGCCTCAAAGGGTGCACGGGTCACCATATACCCATGTCCATCACTAAGAGGTACATCATCCGCATCATACTTCATCATTAAATGATCTTGTTTGAAGTTTCCATCCGCTAGCAGCGTCCGCATATATTTCTTCCTATCAATTGCTCAGCATCCGTCCGGGTCACGCAAACCAGATACATACCGATCCGGATCACTCTGCCAGTCATCCGGAAGATTTACGCCCGGCTGCGGACAAGTAGGACAGAAGAGTGCTAAGCCTCCAGGTGGTATCGCATCGGTTGGACTATATGCATATCCAGCTCGTTGCCGGGCCTTCAAATTTCTCCATTCTCGTGCAATCTGCAACAGCTCCCGGTATCGATTTGGAACCATAGTAGGGAAGGCATTTGCTGTGAGACGTGTAAGTTTGTCGTAATGTTTGGCCGCAGATGCTTTGGTTTCCAAGTTTTCAAGATCATAGTCATCCAGTGAGTCAAATGTGAAGACAGTCCTGGTCTTCTTCCGCGATGCCGGATAGAGTCCCATGTACAGCATCTGGTTGAAGATCGGTACGTCCTGTCCTAACAAGCAGCGACATGGACGTATTCGAAGCTCATAGACCCCTGAGGCATGTACCGCCGTAATCAAGGGACAACGATGTATGTCATACCCTCTATCCGGCTTCTTTGCACGAAGGGGAATACCCCCTGTCATAGGGTCTCTCCATGAGTCCTCATCGTCACTGTCGATATCAAGAAACGGATCGATTTGATTAGATGGATGGGGAGTATTTTCAGGAGGAACACCAGGGTCGGATATGGAATCCACATCCATGAAGTCAGATTCCACATCAGAGACCAATCCGGACGTTGTATTTGGATGACGATATGCGGGACACAGATCTCCACCATGGCCCAAGTTCAATGTGAGTCCCGCCTTAGAAAGTGATGACCGATGGAATGCCTTTCCATCCCACCGAGATACTGAATGGAAAGGAAGGTTCAGGTGTGACCGGCGAATACACTCGCTACAATAAACCGGATCCCCAAAACAGGAGTGACATCTCCATTGCATTGGGTTGGACTCTTTCACAGACTTGCAGATTCTGCAAATTCTGTTAAGAGGGGGAGCATCGCGTTCAGCAATTATTCTCAGGATTTGGTCTCGACACCCCAAGAACTCTCGAAGTAGATCATTTTGGTTCTATATGTCATATTAATTATTATTGTATGGACATGGTACAACGATCTCTTACATTACTCCTGACTGGCAGACGTCCAAGATCATGATGTACAGAATCTTGCATATCATGATCGAAATCTCCAGCCCATTGACCATCCGGGTTAGGGAAAGATGTTGATTGGAAATAATGCTGAGTGGGTTCCTGCTGACTTCGTCCAAGGGGAATCTTACGAAGTTTTCGACGTTTATGGTGAGAGCGCAAGGACGATTCCTCATAGACATTATTGAGGGCATCGTCAGCATGCTGTTCTTTCCTGCGTCGTCCGGGAGCCATATGAAGTTTTGGAGTAGAGATAGGATTTCAGAATTTGTAGAATATAATAAACTCAATAGTGCAAACGTCTTTACGGTACAGATCTCATATCCTTAGGCATACGTCTGCGAATGTTATGCCTCTGCGACCCAATGTAGCTATTGTACTCATGCTGAGTCATCCATGGCGCGGATTGAATACCCAGCTCCTTCTGAATGTTTTTCCGCATGTACAGCGCCAAAGTGACCCGAGGTGAAACCCGTCGGACTCCATGCCAGAGAGCCCTCCCACCAAAGATGCAAATTGTGCCGGGAGGATTATTTACCCGGATGCCCAAGTTGGCTAGATAGAGAGGCGCATGATCATATGGTCCGAAAGACAATAGGAAGTCAAACCATTTCCATGACTCGTGAAGGTCTCGATGGAAAGGAGACTCCCGGTTGCTGATAACTGATATGGCGGTGAACACCATAGGCCATCTTTCCAGAGCCTCCTTGCAGTCTCCGGATGCGATTATTCTCTCCTTCATCTCTTTGGCCATCTTGTACTGGCGGGGATGAGTTATAGCGAGGATACCAGACACCACAGCGAATGGATCGCGAGCGACAGAGAGAAATTCGTGTCCTTCTGACCGTTTCAAAAATGGTGTGGTGTAAGGGGGGCTCTGTAGGGATCATATATCAACACCATAAATATTCCGGATAAGGGTTGACCCATTACCTTGTGACCAGCCATGTACCATGCTGGGGAGAGATTTGCTAACCCTGTCGAAATGTAGTCGTTGTCAGGTTCAAAGTATGCTGAATCTGTTCGCCATGAGCCACTTTCTTCAGGTTCATGAAATTTCTTGGTGAACGAAGGCTCAAGAATGCACACTGCTTGATAAAGCTTATCCTGTCGATAAATGATTAGACATCTCGATGAACGGCATGCTAACCCACAAACCTGGTAATGAGATGGTATAATTGATGGAAGAATCCACGTGATAATTCTTCCGGATGGATCAGCAATTACGCGTGGCTCGTCAACTCGGGCAGTAGGAGAATACTGCGGAGGCCATCGTTTGAGAATCTCTTCCTCCCGCTGAATGTTGCCACCGCATCCAAGAGAACTACGTTTACAGTCCGTGCAATAATCGGCAAAGTCCCAGGAGATGTATGCTAACAGGAAAGCAGTCAATTACGTACTTGCTGAAGGTGAGACATACCCACTGATGTTGGTAAATGCAACGATAAGCATTCTAACCGCATTGGTACATACATCAAGCAACTCGTGGCTCCATCCGGATGGGGAATCCGGTGCCTTAGGTGGGCTAGGGTGCAAGGTCGTTGCTGCAAGTAGGTGCTTGAATAGTTTCTGCATGAATTCAGCCACATCGGATGAGTGTTGATCTCCGTTGATGTCGGGGATGCAAATAGCCATCCTGAGAAGTAGAAAGGGTGACGTCAGAGATGCACACATCGCTTCTGTATGCCATATAGTATTTATGTTGCGGCTTGTTTTGATGTTGATGGTTAGGCAACCTGAAACCTCAAATGAACGATCCGGAAATCTCAGATGAATGATCTAGAATCTCAGATCCCAGATCCGATTGTCATCAAATCTAGATGTATCCGATCGAGCATAGCCGCAGCCGCATGGTCTCAAGCTGGATGAATGTTGCACCCTGAACTATGTTACAATCGTATATTTGAACTTGAACAACTTCAACTTCAACTTCAACGTTCTCAGTAATGGCGAAGACTAAGCAGGCTACGTACAACTTTAGTCCGGCACAATGTGTTCACCTTGAGACAGTTCTACCTCAATATGTCGATTATTTGAAAGATGACGACGTTGACGGATGTGATCAAACAATAGCGGAAGCAGCATCTATCATCTGTACTGAAGCAGGAATCCAGGATGAAGCGAAGAAGGAATCTGTAACTGCAGTATGAGTTTTCACAGCAGTATCCACATCCCCCCTTACATTACTAACCAAAGTATATTCAGAGCGTTCGTCAGTGGCTTATAATCAAGGCAAGCAATGAGAAGAAATCCCGAGTGGTGAAACCATTTGAGGTGACTGGGGTACAATCGTTCCATACTGCCCAGTGGGAGAAGAAGATCAAACCGGAGGTCCTCAAATTGAAAAAGTTCGACTGTCCTCATCCAAACAAGCACCCCCACTGGTTGAAGGAAATTATGGCTACCAGGGATACTCTGTGGTCTGAGTTGACCGACGATGAACGTAAAGAGTATGAAGTTCGAGCACTGGAGTTCAACGAAGGCACTGTCGCCAAAGATATCAAAGCATTGTCAGTGACTTATACTAGTATTCATGATGATAGAGCTGATCATAATCACATATTGTGACAGGTACGGCGATAAACACTTTGAGGAAGAGTTGCAGAAGGTTCTAAACCGCTTTGGTGATATGTTCGATGCGCGTATTATTGCCGTTACCGTTCGACCGGGTACTCAAGGAATCATGTCTTCCATGTACGATGGCAATTGCTTTCACCTCGCCGGAATAACACTGATAGGTGGGATATTGAAATAGATTGGAGTCAAAAGGCACGTCAAAGTTCATGAAAACTATCCCTGAGCCGAAGAAATATCAGTGGAAACCGGCAGAGTATGTGGCCAAGATGCAGGAGGAGCTTGGAGCCGAAGACGGTGGCGACCCAGATGATTCAACTCTCCGGATGACGTACGATGCGAATAGAAGGCCGCTACTGCCAAGAGGACCATACGATAGGCAGACGGAAACCCTAAGAACTTTGCTTGCTGACCTTGTAAGGGAGAATTACAGTAGGCACATTCTCTGATACAATCACAGCGAAATTGACATAGCCGGATAATTAGACAGGGTCTTGGGATATCCGAAAGCTGTTGTAGGACCTCCTTGGACAAAGATGACCGGTCATTGGTCTCAGTACATCGAGCCGAAATACCTCCCCCCTCAGTCATCACTTCCGGATGATTTTGACTTAGACGGTTTGGTATTGCAGCGACCTCAGAAAATGCCGCTCCCATTTATCCTTCAATGGGCCGACCATTTGGTACAAAGACAAGATATGAAGGCCAGAGGGGAGTTGGAGGACGGTGAGCAAGTGTTTAGTTGGAAGATATACTGGTCGACGAAACGAGAGAAATGGGTTCCGGAGGGAGAGCCAAATGTGGTGGATGAGGATGGAAAGAAACGTCGACGCAAGAGAAAACGTGTTGCACGGGAGGACATACAGGACGAGGAGGAAGAGGTGGAAGAGGAGATCGCAAAGGGATTGAACCGCCTGGATTCGCCCATCGATTTTGGCCCGGATGAGAGGGATCCGGTACTGGATGTGGTCAAGTCCAATGCGGATGCCTCTGGCTCACGGATGAAGGGAAAGGAAAGTATCCGCCCAGGCTCACCCGCTTCCGTTGGCGATATATGGTCAGATAGGGTGACATTCCTCCACCAGCTATGTGATGACATGAACTTCCGAAAGCTTGTGAATTGGCTGGACACTTTCCAGGTACGTCAACTGCACGAGAATGTGCAATGAGAGGCGTTACTGATTTCGTTATGGTAGACTGATACACAGCTTCGTGGTGAAATAATTCCACGGGCGTTCCCAGTCCTTGGATCTATTGGATGGGAGAATCCATTACCGTACCTTCCTGCATCCGTTCACACCGCGGTTAATGGCAGTACAATGATGGAGTCTCTTCTGACTTTATGGGAGACTCACTGTCAGATGCTATGGGGTGTAGACGGAGCTGTGGAGGAGCTACTTCTGATTGCAGGTCAGCTTATCCGTGACATACGGGTTGCTCAATTTGCCCAACGGGATGCTGAAGATCCGTGGCCGGCACATCTTCCTACATTTCTCTCTCACACGAATTTCTCAATGGAGACGGAGGACCGAATTTCCTCTGTTTGTCTTGCCATATGGAAGACGATATGTTATACCGCGCAGATGGAACTGTTCGGGCAGATGCAACTCACACCGGACGTACTTGGCCAAGCCGACCATGGAGCATCCGGATCCAACACCAGGGCACTATTGGGGGTTGACGGAATACAATCTTCTCTTAGTACAGCACCAGAAAGTACTATTCCATTACCTCCCGACTTCTCTGCTCCACAACCAGCCTCAGTCGTACCATCTGCTGTGTCCGACCCGTTGCATGTAACTGGTGATCTATCCACACCACCATATGTTGTGACACCCAATCCTCCCCCGGAAGTCCATGTTCAGGTTAAAGAGAACGCCAAGCCCATTAAACCTCGTCAGCCACAAAGAAAGAAGCTAAAGCAGAGTGCTCCAGGTCCCTCTACTACCAAGGATAATGTTGGAATAGGCAAGTGACCGTATACACCTACCGCGATAGCCTATTGACACTGACTGGATTCCTCATAGGTGCATCCGGGACGCTAACATCCGGTCCTAGCGTACCCGATAAGAACGTATCCGGATCAGGTTCATCCGGAAGCACAGTATCCGGCCAGCAGCAATCCGGTCAGCACGTATCCGGACAAAGTACATCCGTACAGCAGATACCCGGACAAGGTACATCCGGACCCGCTACCTCTCAACATCCAGCAGGTAGGAGTGTGGATATACAAGACGATTCTCAAGCACGGACCCTTAGAACAAAGCAGAAGATGGTCTGGAAGAAAGATGGCTCCAGAGTTCCTGAGAATCAGCCTGATGAGCCTGTTGTCAAAGCTAACAAGAAGACGACTAAACCTAAAAGCAAGAAAGCGGGCAAGAAGTGATTTTCTTTCTTATTTTCTAGACACAATTCAACTTGTATTTATTTAATGTGTTGTACTTTGCACCTCAACTGTGCATAGTTATTTTGCATCACATCTTGTTCATGTCATCTCTCAAATTTTCTCAAAAATGTATTTATTTTACAAAGCAAGCCTGTGATACAAAAAGCTTGTTACATAACGTCCTTCAATCCTCCTCCATTTTCTCCTCACTGTTGCTGCCTTTGTCGTCAGCCTCACCAATTTCTCCCTCTTCAAGCTCATCCTCCTCTGACTCTGCATCACCATCCGCATCGGGGTCGACGTCCATGTCAGCGGTTTCATCCTCACTCGACTCACCATCTGTATCGGTCTCCAGAGCCGCCCCGGTTTCCGCTCCACTATCTACAACATTTACCTCATTCTGCGGCAATGTTGAAGATATATCATCCGGAAGACTTGGTTGTCTCGCCGGATCCGCATCCCCTTCCACTGACCCGGTGTCACCCCTTGACAAAACCTCCGGATGCTCAGTGCTGCTAGTGGGGGACGATGCGTAGTCATTCAGGATATCATGAAGACGTCCGAGGGCTTCTACGACCGGATTTAGACTTCTTTGAGCTACACTTGGGCCTTAATACACGTACCTGGGAGTATGCGCAAACGGCCTTGCTCTGAGACATTTGCAGATGTCTGTGGCCCTTCTCGAGACACATCCCTCGATTCCGACATCCCTCTATGCGGTGTTACGACAGTGTTTTCGTCTCCGGGACCTCCATTCACTTCTTTCTTGATGTCTTCATTCTCATCCGCGTTATCGGTGCTGCGGTCATCCTCTGGCGATTGATGGACATCGGTGACATTTGAGGGGAAACGGCTATCAAGTTTGACCTCCAGGTAGTCCTTAAGGTCCTGAACCGACCGGTTTATCTTCTCATCAAGATGGGCCTCGACGTTTTGCAAGAAGATTGACAGTTTCTGGTCCACGATATCCGTGACGCCCTGCGACATCCCGTCAAATACCGCTTTGGCGGCGGTCTCACCAGATTGTAGCCACTTTCCAGCAAGCGTAGCGAGTGATGCCTCAGTGAGGCTATACAAACCGGACTGAATCTGGCTGTTGATTGCACCCCGTTCATCGGCAAGTGACTCAGTAATGCCCTCGAGTATCTCCGCCCTTTGTGAAAGCAAGGCCACAGACAATCTCTCCATTGTTACTGGAACATCATGACTGTGAGGATCTTCGGCTCGACTGGAGGTAAGCCTTGACGGTCCAGGAGCCGGGATATCGAACACCGTATTGATAGGCTCTGTGAGAAAGACTTCTTGCGGTTCGACTTCCATACCCTCAATGGCTTTCAAAGTCACTGTAGGCAGGTTAGTCAGTAATCTACGTCCAAGACGAAGCGTGTACAAACCTTCATCTTCATCCGTGTGACTTGGAACCCTCCTCATTACTCTGGGAGGACGTTTCCCGACGTACGCTCGTCTTACACCTGATCTACCCTTGATGACCGCATCCTCTTTCTTGATCTTGATCGACTTGCCTCGCACCGCTCGTGGGATCTCCCGCCGTTGGATAGGAGTCTTCTTTGCCTTTTGTGAAGTTGACCTTGGCTTTGAGGGCCCTCGTTTCCCTGTCCGGGGTATGGAAGAAACCTGCGACAATGCTCTTGCCCTCGAGGTTGAAGGTACTGACGGAGGTACGGATGTTCGGTGGCCCCCAGTCACTGGCTCTGAAGGGGATATGTTCTTTTCGGACGCTTTTGATGATGCTCGGGTTCGTGGTCTTGGCTGCGGTCTTGCTTTTTCGGCCGTATTTGGTGCACGGGATCGCGACCTTCCTCTTTCCGGCTCATCTTCACTTGCCGAAGTCATCCACGGTTGCTTGATGCTACCATTTTCCGCTCTGGAAAGAATATTCTCAAAGCGGGTCCTCGCGTCTTTGGGAAGCATTGGCCATTTGGGAGATTCGGATCTCTGGGCTTCAAGGTCCTTGTATAGAGCGCGGGGTAAAGCATAGTAGACCGGTGCCTTCATTGCTTTCTTGGCGACCGCCAAGTCACTCACTCGTTTTGTGGTGAGAGGTTTCAGGACCGAATTTGGCTTCTTCGACGGGAAAGGCGGTATCTGGATGCCAGTATAGTCTGCGGGAAGGTGCTGAGGTCCCTTCTCCGTATCCAATGCGAGGACGTTAAGTACGTGGAATACCAAAGTGATATACCACGGCCAATGCGATTGGCCTCTCATGTTCTTGAGCTCGCCCTTAGCAGAATATTCCGCCTTTGGAGCCAGTGAACATCCGTTGGACCCGGTCTTGCATCTCCAGCAACCGTGAAAGTGCTTGAGGGCCACAAAGCAATCGTGTCCTCCCTGAGCACATGCCTTGCATGGTATGGGCTGTGAGAGAACTTGTTATCTACCCGACTAAGAAAACGGTAGAATTGTAAACTTACTGAAAGTTGCTCCTTCAGTGCAGCCTCAAACATTATGTCCTGGTTTGCGAACTGGGAAACAAGGGCTTCTAGATCTAGATGGTCAGTACTAATGTAACTTCCAGGATGTGGTGATACTTACGAATGTCCTCAAGCTCGACAAAAGCTTCCTCCGGACCGGCTATTACCTCACGACCTTTACCTTTCCTATCCGGTGCAGGTTGAGGTACTGTAGGAGGTGGTGAAGATTCACTAGCCTCATCTGCCATCTCGACATCCTCAGGCTCCAGATCGTGACGCGGTCGTTTCAACTTGGGCTTCGTAGGGTTACTGGGACCGGGCAGTTTGGCAGCAGTAGCGGAAGGCTTGGAGGATGAGGCCGAGCCAGATGGACTGATTTTAGTGCTGGTTCCGGATGCCAGAGCTGCATCGTAATCAGAGTCGGTAGAGGTTCGTGGCCGTTTAGTCTCTGTATAATATTTTTAGAGTGGTTAGCACACGGAAAAGTCACATCTAAAGAGACACGTACTGCTAGATGAAGTTGCTGTTAGGGGTCGGTAGTGTGATTGAAACAGAGTGGAGAATAGTGGGAAGCGAGGGTGAGTGCTGAATAAGGGAGATTCCAGAGATAGTACCAGGGCAGGTTCATCTCGAGCTGCACGTGCAGCATTCAGATCCACAACTATGGAACATTTGAGTCTCTTTGTGCATCCCAGAGAGAATATGACCTACTCAGCTTACACCAGAACGGTTGGGCATCCGCTGGGTTGGGCCATTCCAGATCATCGCAGAATGTTGGTTGATGGTCGTAGAATTCCATGTATGTCTGGTTCAAGTAAAACGCTTGGAGGAAGTCTTCTTTCTTCCAGCATCCGGATACATCTCTATCTTGAGGCACCCGCAAATAGGCGAAACTAGAGAGTATGTAAGGGACCCCTTCTGTCATGCCGGACAGTGCATCTCGAATGCGGACCCATACTGATTTCTACAAACCACATCCATATTGATAAAACAAGGCTAGGTAAAAGATTTGATATACATACCAGATGTTGATAAACACCATTGAAGTAATACATGGCTTCCTTTTTCTCCATGTTGTCCGGTGCAACGAGCACAGCTTCACGGACCATGAAGGTCAAGACCCAGAGCGAGACCTGTTCTTCAGATCGAGGAGCTCGACCAGTTGCGGTAGCACCTTGGGTCAGGGGTACATTCATGCTGGTTTTCATTGTGTAAGACATGCTGGTCGGGAAAGTAAAATCGAATGTGAGGTGCAGCAGTAGTGGTAAGTGAATAACGCTTGGAGTTACGATCGATCACCATACGGATCGCTCTAAGTCACGCATGGTGACACGTGATCGCGGATGCAATTCTGTCTTATCATTGATCAGCCTTTTATCCTTCGCTTCCGATTGGTCTATTGTACAGCAGCACTTCTCCTTCAACTACTTGCATCTGCAGACAGAAATATTCGATATGTCTGAAGGTAACAAGAAGGTCAGTGTTACATGTTATTCAATGGGTATTTCGGTTCACCAACAGCTGTATACAGGCGGTACGATTCACTGGATTACTCTCGGTAAGTCAAACTTCAGGCATGTATATCTCATGCGTGCTTAAATGGGTTCAGGGACCGGATGGTGCGTCATCTCCATCCAGAGAGGATTCTGGCTTTTGGTATCGAGAGGGCGGTCCATTTCCCCACCTTGCTCTTTCAGCACGTCCGGCATCATCTTCTGCCCTTGAAAGGGAATCCGTAGGTACTAGGTATACACCCATCCCAGACTTGGATACCATGCGGTCGCCTTCACCAATCGAAAGCCGTCCGTACATTCCGGACTTAGCCAGCTTACGCTCACCTTCACCGATTGAAAACCGCTTGTTTATACCCAACTTAGACATGGTACACTCACCTTCACCAATTGACACCCATCCGTTCATCCCTGACTTGAATACGGTGTGCTCGCCATCCCCAATTACCTCCCATCGGTCCTCTGCTGTTCAATCACCCCCCCCAATTTCCACATCTATGTTCATCCCCGACTTGAACAGTGTACGCTCACCGTCCCCAATCAACACCCGTCCGTTCATTCCCGACTTAGCTGCTGTTCGCTCACCTTCCCCGATTGACACCCGTCCATTTGTCCCTGACTTGTCCGCCGTTCGATCCCCTTCCCCAATCGACACCCGTCCATTCGTCCCTGACCTGTCCGCCGTTCGCTCCCCTTCCCCAATCGACACCCGTCCATTCGTCCCTGACCTGTCCGCCGTTCGCTCCCCTTCCCCAATCGACACCCGTCCATTCGTCCCTGACCTGTCCGCCGTTCGCTCACCTTCCCCAATCGACACCCGTCCATTCGTCCCTGACCTGTCCGCCGTTCGCTCACCTTCCCCAATCGAAAGTCGTTCTCAACCACTCGCTACAACCTCTCATCATCAGATCATGCGGTTACCTTCTTCGTCTTCAGAACCCTTACCTGTCTCGCACGATAGCATCTCAAGCTTCTATGAACAGAATGTCAGGTTTATGCAAAACCTCGAGCAGAATGTTCTCATCCGGGGCATGAGTAACATGAGCCTCGATTCAAGGTCTTCTGAAAAACAGCGAGACTACTCTTCCTATGGCCGCGTGATCTTGATTATGGACGAAATCGACCTCTTTTTCTGGTCCGTCGTCAAGACTCACTGGTTTGGACCCAACCTGCTGCCAACCTGGAGGAAATGGGCAAAAAACCATCAGATGACCGTCAAGTTGATGGAAGACTTACTAGACTACCCTCAGAGGTACTCATCGTTGTTCAAGAACTATGGCATAGTGTGTTTTATATCCCACTTTATGAATGTCTTAGCTCATCTCAACTATAGGACCCGAGTTGCGAATTACCTACAGACGAGTCTGGACGCTTCATTTTGCCACCCATAGAGGTCAATAGCGAGGAAATAATACCTCGCTTGAAGTTTATCTTCACTCAATTCCCTAAGCTTATAAAAAAGCTAGGCTACAATGAATTATCTCAGACGGCAACTATAATGTCTGAAGGAGTAGAGGCACTATCTCAAGAGGAGGGTACGATGTCAACTGAAGATGCTGAGGTGATGTCGGATATGGAGTTTCATTTGGCAAATGAGGTAAATAATGTATCTCGTTATCTTGGATTACTCATTGACGATACACCAGCTGGGACGTATTAAGAACATTGTAGATTGGCATGAGTCGATTATGCGTCAAGCAGATGTTTTTGAGGTAAGCGCAAAGATCACAAGTATCTTACCGAGTTTTCGCTCACTTTAACCAGCACCGTTCCACTGAGGCATTTGTAAATGCATGGAGTCGCCACCTTCGCAGTGCTGCAGGGGTCCCTGAGCTCCGTATGATGGAAACAAGGAGCATAGCACCCAGCATTTTGACTCCGGTTTGCGAAACGCCATATCCGGATATCCCTCCCCATCCATCCACTAATCTCCGGTATCCGGATGACGAACTTGATGATACGGAGAAACTGATTGCCAACATGACTGAGCTCAGCTCAGCCATAGGTGACCTTCGTATTACAACCTCTCATGTATTTGGTACCACTCGCTACGACAACTTAGCAAGGCAGACATAGAGATCGAATGTATTCTACCTAAGTAATGTAATCACTTCTTTATCTTGATTGCAGTCAGCCCAATCCACTGCGGGTAGCATGGAACGCAGTCATGCCAAAATATATTGTTGTTTTCAGGCGTTGGATCACAAGTTACAACAACTGAATACAAGTCGGCCGGACTGCCTCACATCATGCGGATTGTGGGTAACACAGCCTGGCGCAAAAATACTTGCTTGATGAGTCGGCCAAACTATTCCGCCTGATGCGAAAAGTAACTTAAGACATGTGTAGGCCTGATCCGCCCGAGTATTCTGAAGACCCCTCCCTTACGAGTCAGCCGGACTCTACCAGAGGATACGAGCCATAGGCTCAGTTTCAGTGTCTGTCAGTCTGCCTGATTGAGCCGGAATATACGGTACATTACATGTATTCTAGTCAGGCATATTCTCTCGTGTCATACGGCTATATGTACATGGCCGCGCAGCCCTAACTGGCCCACAAGTAACGGGCATATTCCCCCCGATTGGTACTGTGTTATACGGGGAAAGAGGACTGAAAGGTGTGGGCGAACATGTCGGAGGGACTCTTTATCTGGGCATCAACGCTATCAAGGTTTCTACTGGAGACCAATGATCCGGCTGAGACACTGGAAAGCATCCTCTGGTCGAGTAATAAGGAGCATGCAGAAGGCCTGGATCAGCTGTATGCCACAGTTTTGAATGCCAAGAAGGGCTGGCATTCAGGACTAGGCGAACGATTTCGGGTTGTGGCAAGGATCGTTCTACTGTCCCAGATACCCCTCTCTGATATTGACATTGATCAACTCTTGGGACGTCCGGAAAGCAAATCGTGCCGCGGTATATTTGAAGACTTCCATTGCCTTTTCGATCATAGTCCTGGATGGCCCATTCGCCCTCTCCACGCATCGTTTGGCGATTATCTCACTGATGTCACCCGCAGCGGAGGCCAGCCTTGGTCGTTGGCTAAGTGTGACGTGGACCATGATCTTGTGTTGCGCTGCTTTGATATCATGTCTACCCAACTTCGTTTCAATATATGTAACTTCGAGACATCCGGTCGATTGAACAGAGACTATCCCGATCTCAAAGAACGCATTGACAAGCATATATCTCCGCAGTTGAGATATGCTTCGATGTACTGGTGGCATCACTTGAAGGGGACTCGGACTTGGCAGGAGGATGTAGGCTCAGCGTTGCAGTCATTCTCGGAGGAAAAGCTACTCTTCTGGCTGGAGGTAGTCAGTCTAGTTGGCAATGTACGGGTCACTCTGAAGGCATGTGATATCGCTTATACATTTGCTGTAGTAAGTGTCCAGCCGCCAGCATGGATTTGTAGTAATACTAATGATTCATAGGATAAAAATAGCGAGCTTGCGACCCTGTGGACCAATCTAAGGATGTTCATAGAGGAATACACAGAAGCTATCTCTGATAGCGCCCTTCATTTATACATATCAGCCCACTGTTCCCCATTCATGGAGATACACAGCTGGAACCTTCAACCTGGTACCGTTGCCCAATTAACCCACAATCATGATGTCTTCCTCAGAGCATTGCTGCACACAACTTTATGTCAGCATCACCTTGCTTGCAGCCCCGATAGGCTACTCCTCCTATCTGATTGCTCCTCTGGTTCACTTTGGGTGCAATGGAAGCCACTCTCGGACAACGGGACAGCCCAATCGAGCACTCAATTAGAGAAGCCATATCCTGAGGATCCGCATTGTAGACCAAAGCACATCACCGTGTCCTCCGATTGCAGAAAGGTTGCGGGATACTTTGAATCCAAGGGTGGCATCAGTATCTGGGATGTGGAGACCGGTCGAGTGGAAATCTACAGTATGACATTGAAAGGATCTATGGATGCACTAGCATTTCATCCACGGGATAGTGATCAATTGGCGATCGTTTCATCAAATGTGATCTCTGTTTGGAACATAACAGAGGGTATCATGGACTCAATCAAAATTGATGAGAATTTTGATCAGATCGCCTGGTCCTCAGACGGGACTTACCTGGCTTTGCGCACAACTGGAAGCCACATCACTGTCTGGAGTGTAAATAGGACAACGGCCACTATAACTTTACAGAGGGACTTTTCCGACCTCAGGAGTTATGACCTATGCTTCAGCCCGAAGACCCCATCTCATATACTGCTCGCCAGCTCGAAAGGGTTCGTCTTGTATGACCTCAAGTCTAATGAACAGGTCTTTGGCCCATACACCGCCAACAATCTCAGTCCAATAACCGATTTCCAAGAATGTACATTCTCTCCAGATGGCTCCCTGATTGCCGCTTTGTCAGGGTATACAATCCAAATCTTCGAGACCGAGTCAGGAAAGCCATATCAAGATCTTATAGTGGGACCTGATCGGGTTCACCAACTCACTTTCCTCCCAGATGGAAAGCAGATTGCCGCACTTGTGGGTGATACTGTCTACACATGGGAGCTGTGCCATGGCTCCCAGGTATCAGATCAGGAACGATTTGATCGAGCAAACACACGAGGCCATTTCGAAAGAATCACTTCAATTTGCTTTTCTCCAGATGGGACCAAGTTTCTATCATCTTCGCTGGACGGTACTATTCATGTCCGAAGCTCTACTAACTGTATGCTCCTGCGAGAATGTTGGCCAATGGGGTACCCACAAAAAGTCACTGTTGCTGTGTTTAGTGCCGATAATAAGACCATTTATTTGGCTCTAGACAATGGGACAGTTCAAACATCATCGGGGAATGTACTCTACAGGCCTAAAGAGAGACAATTGATCCACAATTTCTATGTGTATGTGTCTCGGAGAACTTCCAAAGAGCACATCGTATTTTCCCCCTACAAATCGAAGAAAATTTTCATGATACCCAGTGATGGGGACCCCGAGCAGGACCTATGCGAGATCTCTCTTGAAGGGAACTGGTATAGCTCCGCGGTTTCCAGCCATGGCCTCGTTGCTTCCTTTTCATCCGAGTCGGGCACAGTCAAACTTGTAGATCTCGAAGGAGATCAATCACGTCATCCACCTCTCATTATGAAATACACACACTCGGTTACCTTGCTCTTCTCTCAGAAAGGAGACATGCTGGTGTCTCTCGGTATTAGAGATACAGAAAACAACCGGGATCGGACTCGCCCTGATTATGGGATTAATGTCTGGGACATCAAGTCTGCAACATGTCTTCAAACTCTTTCTATCCCTAAGTTTCTCTATAGCGTTAGGCTCGCGGCTCTCGATGCCAACTTACTAGCTCTCACGAACACGATAAGCATTATAATCTACGACATTGAGAAGGGTGCACTTGTGCATACCTTCGACTTATGGAAACCCTTCTTCCATCTCGATATCCATGACTCAAAGTTGATATCATCATATGATACTGAAATCATCATGTGGGATCTCTCCGCCCTCCACACTGATGGTACAACTCCACATCCAAATGCTGCCAGTACTCTGCCCTCCATACATTCCTCCTCCATCTCACCACAATGGAGTATACAATATGAAAGTTATCGAAGGGCTGGATGGGTTTTAGGCTCTAACAGGGAGCGATTATTATGGGTTCCCGAGGAGTTATGGGACCGTCTGGATCCATCAGGCAGCACCCATGTTATCAGCAGGCGCCGACGAATAAAGTGGCCAGATTTCATCCCTGACATGGACTGGTTGAAGAACTACGAGGGAGTGGGGAGGTTGAGCATGGAATAATTTGATGTTGGTGTCGTTTGCCATGATTGCACATGGGGAGTTCGGATGGTTACGTCTCAGAGTCTCAGACTTGGATTGGGATACGGTGGAAAGAAGGGAGGATACTGAATAGGGTTACCGTTACGAATGATATTTTCACTCTTTTCTTTCGATGACTTGAACAATAGCAATAGGTTTCCAGGCTGCGATAAAGACATTTATTGCTTGTAAGATTGTATCTGCTAGCTACGGCTTTGTAGGCAACAGGGGGTACATTCTTTGAGCCGGTCGTGTTGTGAATCGAGTCGATAGGATATGTACATTTTGTAAACTGATATCTCGCTGAACGAACGGTATCAGCTACGTGGTCTTTTTACTGTGTAGATGTCGATTCCAAGGACCGTGAGCCGATATGTTTACGATATGGCGTTCACATCAAATACTTTGATTGAAGGGAAATTGGAACATTGGTAGAGTCACAGAGTTGTCGACGTGAGAATGAACGATGTGGAACGCAGTAAAGATATCGATTTTGCTGTTTCGTGGGCACTGTATTTAGAGTATTGCGTATCTGCAACATGATCGCTGTCTCTGAAATTGGTTTCGGGGAGCGGACAGCATGCGCTCACCGGAACTTGCTGCTTCGATGGCGAGTATTTACACTTTGTTAGTCATAAATTCATCAAATTCTGGGTTGTCAGTAAAAGCGTATAGTTCGGAGTGTCCGTTAAGAGTATGCTCACCTGGATTGTATTAATCTCCCGCTGGGAAGTAAAGGAAGAAAGGTGGAGATAGACGATGACCCACCCACGCTGAATCGACATCATTTTAGCACGATGGCATGAAACGAGACACCCATCGGATATTCAGGGAACGAAGTACCCCTAGTAAGAGACTCGATACCGGGGGGTGCACAATTCGATGTGCTTCAAGTTTCTTGTCTAGAGGATATAAATTGATAGAGAATTCCGCAAGTGTGGTATGGGAGGAAGAAAATGGATGAGCGGTGAACATAAGGTCGATGGATGGCGTATCCTGAGATTGGTTTTCGCAGATTGGAGAAGACTGACAGTTTCGGTGCGGATAGAGCTTATGATGGAAGAACTTTATGATGTAGAAGCCATTTCCGTCGAGAAGAATCATATTCATATTCAATAAGGAGACATACCTGCGAGAAGAGCCTGAAGACTCGGAGGTGATCTCCCCTCTCATGTACTATGTCACGTCGTCCACAGGCGTTGGATACGGACCAAAATCGGTAGTAAACCGAGATACCTGAGGTCGTTCACACTGGCAGTGGCAGCATATTAACGGTGTCACTTAGTTGCGACTGGTGACATGTTATATAAGTACACACTAAGTTGATTTGCGAAGGAAGCTAGAGCGAAGTGAGGGTTTCTGTTGGTGTTGATATGCAATACACCGTGACCTAGAGAGCGCAGACCAGAACACAGCTAGTAGTTGAACTGTCGAAGTGAACCCCGGGAAATGCCGGACGGTGTTTGGATTACAGAAGACCGCTTCGTTTTCCTCCTAGTCGTCCACTTGCACACCTTTCAAATCTTCTGTCACTCTCATCTACATACCTCGAAAGATCTCGGTCATCCACCAACCCCTTCCGATCATGCTACAAGCAACTGTTCTCCCTGTATCTTGTACACACTTGCTAACTTGAACGCTCGGTTTCTCGCCCTCCGTCAGTATCTGCTTTCCCTTCCCAGAATAACCCACTATGACATATCAGCACATGCCCTCGCTTCCTCAGGCCTCAATATTCAATGCTTGAATGCATTACTTCCGGTGACTATCAATTATGGAATCGACTTACGTGCTCCGATCAATATCCCGTTGACATCGTCACCTCTATCCTCGCCGTGTCCCCTCTGGTGTGTGTCATATATCCTCTAGACTCGGGCACTGCTCCAACTCCCGGAATTCCATTGTTGCCTAATACTACGCCATTATACAGTGATCTTCTCAAAACTCTACGTGGCCATCATCCATAATCCCCTTGCCTCGTCCTATTTCATCTAACACATCCTCACGATCAATAGGAACCACCGTAGAAGTTATGAAAGCGGGATGTCAGATCTGTGTCTGATTGGTCTATGAGGAGTCTATGGGTACGTCACGGTATGTCCACTCTCCGCAATTCGTATGCTCGCTATCCTCTACTGATACATGTCGTGTAGTATTATCCAGTCTTTTGGCTACCACGGACAGGTACCTGAGCCTGAACGTCCCTTTCAACCATGTCATATATACCATCGTCAAATCGCACTCGTGCCTGCCGTCACTCGCTCTTCTCAGCCATATCCTGCTTTCATACTTTTTTACTTCAATGTCTGACACCGTTCCGATTACACCAAAATACCTCATCGAGTAGCCCTTTCTACCCTGTCTATCAGTCACCTTCAATGATCGAGCCAATTCCTTCGCCATCACCTCGACTCTTCACTTCGGACACTGGCTCTGGGACTGAAGGACCAACCAATCCTCTTAGGTCTCTATACGGCGTTGAATATACAGAATAAATAGCAAAGTCAAGGGATGCTCATGTCACCCAAGTCCATTTTTTCATTGGTACGGACATTCAATCCTTCTATTCGCTATCTGCTAACCTTCACAACGCGCATCAATGTTCAGGTCTAGACTAATACACTTTTAGCCATGCAATGTGACTCGTTGCGTATACATCACACCCCGAGCTATCTCTGCGAGTCAGTCGAGTACGTTCTCTATGTTGTAACTCATCTCATCAGCTAGACAACAGTTGTTTGTATTTTCCATGCTCTGTAATTGCACTCAATGCGGACGTCTACAGCGCTCTCTACAATCCTCCCATTCACATCGAGTAGCGACCAGTTTACTCTTCGCTATCAGCCCCTCATCGAATAATGTCATGTCTCGGAGGATAAAACCAATCTCTTTGCGCTACTATGGCACCGTCTGACTCTTTCTCACGAGACATACCTGGGAACACGATTTCGTGCCAGCTTTCTTGGCTATTCTATCGTCCTCCATGCTTCGATGCCCATGGTGCACTGGTTTCTTCGTGTACTCCTTTGCTCCTGTGTACCACAACGACTCTCTAATTCAACCTTATGCTTGTCTTGTCCATTCACCAACGGTTACTATGGCACATTCTACCCCCGCTGCTCACACTCGAAGTATCTGACCCTTACTCAAGTTTTCGTCTTCCGTGGTAGAAATTTCACTAAATCCCTGCCGGACCCAACCCTTGCATTCTCCGTGTCCCTTGCGTAAGCAGTAGACCGAATGACCATAGCGTCCTCACCCCTGGCATGGATTCATCTTTCTCACTCTACCATAAACGGATGATCGACTGACATATAAGGCAAGCACTTCGACAAGGCTAATGGAAGTGAGGCGTCGAGGGCGACTTGCTCTTTCCCGACCTCAGTGCTGTCTCAAGTTGTAGGTAGAAATAAATAAATATTTTAATGATATGCTACACATCTCTTGAGCAAAGTCTATCCCTCTCAGCGTATTCCTTAGGTGTTCATATATCGCTTTTGCCTGGGTACCTCGATCGTGATTTTGAACAGTATTCTGAATGAGATGTATCTGCATATACGTACAGTGCCGTACACCACCCAGTTATATGTCCATATGGTGAAGAGTTTCCTAGGCCGCTACTCGAACGATGGTTCATCCAAGTACTCGCAAGTGGCCACGTCGAGCATGTATAACGAGAGTGTTAGGATAGGCTAGAAATGTTTAGATTCGTACATGGGCATAGAGATAAACATACATATCAATAACAGCACGTACGCTATCTATGGATCTCGTCTTCTACGACGTGATAGTGAATCCTAGATGAACAAAATCGATGAGCCTGCCCAGAAGAACATCGAGTTTAAAAACCAATGATCTACTTCTCGTTTGAAAGGAGTGTGTAAGACAACCTCCAATCTCCTGCGCAGAAAAGGACTCGATAGGTTTCGTGGTTGTATAGATATATGCTTTGAGCACTACATAAAACATGCATGTGTTATAAATCCGAGTGTGAGTAAGGAAAGTCCGATTCACGAAGGTGAGACATCGCCTGTGGATGAGCTAGAGTTGACGTTGGAGGCCCATCTAGAACGGGGCCGTCAACGTAGAATACGACATGGGATAACGATATCAGATTTTCCTCCTATGGTCAGCAGATCTGAGGTTTCATACAACGTAAGAGGTCTCTTCTGAAGTATGTTTCGAGTTAGAGGATTGAGGAAATAGATGTAGATCCAAGGACGCCGGTTCATTGAGCCTTCCATTGGTGTCCTTGACGAGGCTGAAGTCTGATAGTCTCGATCCGTAGCATAGGTTTCCGTTGGTCTGGATGTATAGAGTTAGTACAAGACGAAGCAAGGTGACAAAAGTACGGGAGTGAAGGATTCGGTTCCAGATTCGTCAGAGTGCAGATGGTGAGAGTAGATGGCTTTAAGTATTTGCTAGATGCACGCACTCGCGAACCGTGTTCGCAACGAATATTTAAAGGAAAAGCGCGAGAGTGGACAGGGTAAGTGCACCATCGGTAAATCGTGGGTCTGCGATCATCAGCACCGGAGGTGATACAGCATGGACTATCTAGGGCACTCCCTGTTCACAAACGTCATATCTATGCAAAAATTGGGTCCAGGGTTAGAGGTCTAGGAAACCAACATCGCCAGCAGGTTGTACTTCTTTGATCATGCCGGAGGATAGAAGTATATCTGGGCATGTAGGACGTCCCATCATTGCTGACCTATTGAATCCTGCAATAGTCCAACGCCGGTCCCGAGGAACAATTGACAAGAAGTCGTCTGCACAAGCAGTAAGAGAGATCTCCTATATCTATGGGTTAGTTACGGCCGGTGAGGCATCCAGAGGTGCATTTAATGAAACGTACACAAGGGAACCTCGATCTATGAGAGAAACTCGTTTGCTGGAGAGTTATGTGTGTCTTTGTATAGCACGGATACAAGCAGTGGTATAGAGTAAGGCTGGTCGTTGATCAAAAGTTAAACGTCGCTATCATAGAGGTTGGATTGTTGGCATCGTGCTGAAGAGAATGGGATGGACAGAGGCACTCCGAGAACTCCGAGGATCACGGGCGTTGCCGGGCGGGGCTTGAAGCTACAATAGCGCTCAAACGCTGTGGTCGTCTCCCTCGGTATTCGAACACTCGGAAGAGTTCGATTTGACTGTTACCAGCACTACATAGTACATATAGGTACAAAGTGCTCTCCTCTGCGTCCTCAGAAGTGCCTTCAGTTGCAACTCAGTCCGGAAGTCGTTACCCTCTCCTATAGCCTGGGCTCTTACTTTCCCTTCATATCTGATCTCAAAATGGCTTCATGTCTCTCTGGTAATCGGTAATGTAATCCTTGCAACCTACCCTCATCTATCAGGCGATTGTTTCCTCTCTATACCTTTCCCTTGGTCATCCTCTGCTCTCTTCCCATGCATGTCGTCAACATTGTTCTCTTAGTTCTCGGCCAACTCGATATATACTGCTTTCCCTCAACGCAATGATGGATGTGTATCATGAAACGCAGAGGTGCACAGTGAGTGAGGTACGTGTAGACTGCTCAGGCAGAAAGCGGTAAGCCGGGATCTCTTTCCTGCCAAACTACTTCGAACCATTGAATAGGAGCTTGGCAGAAGTTCTCAGTCGCCGTGAGTGCCTGAGATTACGGAATAATACAGCTGTCTATCTTGTATAAAGGTGAGAGAAATCCGTCATCAAAGTATTTTACAAGCAAGGGCGCTCACCGTCCAGATTTTATGCGATATCGTGAGTAGCTTGGCCCCATAGACACTGAGTATCAGCTTGACTGCCCTTCACAGAGTGTCTCCAACCATACAAGCGATACTTGGTCTCCTGTTTGACACAGGACCTGCTTGCTAGACCCATCGGAGCCAATGTCACCGACTTTCACCACAATCCTTTGTTCGCATACAACCCCAAATCTGACAAAATACCCTTCAAACACTTCTAACAACAACCGATTCCACTCCTGTGTGTGTCTACCGCTATAGATCATACCGATCTAAACCAGCATTCAGCGTTTTCACCACCTCACCCTCCCTCACCGATAGTTAAAAGATCGTGACTTGTCCCGTCTCAGTGTCACGATTCTAGACCTAAGAACGCTCTTAAGTTCCAGATCAACAGCTCTGCTCAGGTAGACCCCAGTATCCCATTGATACACAGACTCAATCGGCGAATGGCAACTTCTCGATGATCAAAGCAACCAACAGTTTGTTTCGGATAATTGCCAGACACCGATGCTGTCATCTGATGTCTTGTCATAGACTCTCGGGATGCCGATTAAGGTTCAAAGAGGCTTAATCTCTCCCCCACCGTCGTGTTTGTATCGTACCTCTATCTTTCTTAACCTCTCCCACTGCACCAACATCGATGACAAGCAGATCAACATTTTTGACGATGACCCGCGATGTTATTATACAAGGTGTGTTGTGTATGGATGACATGGTCTCGGGTACTGAGTACTGACATATGACATACCTTAGTTCATCGAGCAAAACATGTGCGATGGGATTCGAAGGAGCAACTCGTTCTAACGAGACAAAACCTATTTATCGACATTCATTGTCAGTCCGCCGGCGAGAGATACAAGAGAGGAAGACCACAAGAAAGCCTAGTGGATGGAGGATTTCGAATCACACGTCAGAGCAGTGTTTCCAGCGATTTGTGTGGCTAATGGTGTGTTTGAAAGGTTCGCCGAGTTGTACAGCTTTCTTTTGTTGCCGCTAGAACCGCTCAGTGACGATACTATCGGCGAAATTGAATCCAGTACGTTTTTTCTCCTCTTCCGACTCCGAACGTGTATATCCACTAATTCGATTTTTAAAATACATTTGAAATTGTATGGTCATAGTGACATGGAGAATAGCGATTCCACTGCGACGATCGTTGGCCTATCCCCCTGATTCACAAATTTCCATCTCATCACGCCGTTCTCTCCCACCCGACGAGACCTCAGAATCTATACACCACGATGCACCCATGCTGTCGTCGTCGGCGACATAGACCACCATAGAAACTACGAAATCTAGATTGAAAAATCGCAAGCTCAAATGTCAGGGTACGTCCGATCCCCTCATACGTCCCCTCAGCTCTGACCTTCATATCTTCTATGCTATCGTGGATTCTTGCCTTCCATTTACGATCGTCACCGTTCCCCTCAAACGCCCTGTGTTCAAGCCCCAGTTGTGGCAACTCGGAACGGGGCAAAGGGCAACATAAAGTGATAGAGGCATATATTCTTTCCGTACTCGTGCTCAATATACGAGAAGGCCCTTAGTCATTATTTTATCAATCGAAGGCAGCATCGGGTCCTTCCATAAGGAGGAGGAGGCTTTATGAGCGAGAAGCCTCAATTGGTATGTACAGTCTCGTGTCGAGTTCCATTACCTCCTGCTGAACACCACGCACCAGCAGTGATTATATTGAAAACCTCCCGTCGAACGTTCAAAGGTTGTTTCGCGTCCAACCTGGACGGAAAGGACAGAGCAGTCTCGGCTCAGATTTCTCTCTTACACGTGAGTTCGTCATCGATAGTCCGTTATAGGTGAAACCATACATAAGCTCCTAAGTTGCTGTCCTTAGCGTGCACCTCAATCACATCTTGTAAGTTAATCGTATTATCTCTTCTTCGGATTCTGTAATGTGCTAACGAAACGTAGGGCAAGAAATGGTCTTGGCATTTGTTGATTGGGAATCTGGTACGAGTGCTCTGCGAGATGCCCATGCTCTATAAGATAATATCGTTCTAAAGGTTGACTTGAGGTCTACGGTTTTGAACCGTGGAGGTGTGTGATCGATTTTCATCTTCATGTCCCCGTGTACGTACCACCATTAAAGGTAGAATGGCTTCATATATAATGGCTCGATGCATTCTCGGACCTTCTCGTTTTCTTCGCATCTCCAATTGAAGCCCCTCTATTCAAGATTTTTGAAATCGAATCGAGCGGTGTTCCTTCCAAGTACTTCTCACTGTCGTCTTCATCCTCAGGTCCGAATGGAAATCTTCACACAGAATAAGGACCACACCATTACTGGCTGGCCAGTTTCTGCTGGAGCGTCACTATGAAAGGACGTTTTACATGAATAGATGTCAGTTTAGTTTCGTACGTGGATTCTGTGGTGATCTCGAGGACGATACCGTCCTTCATTGATTCAATGAATGCGCAGTGGGAAACTGTCACGTCAAACCGCCCCATACACGTTTTGTCTATTCATCTAGATCTTGTCCGCTGAGTATTCCCCATATCTAACTGCTCTACGTTTAATATATCAAAACTGGACCTTCGCCTTCCATATAAGGCAAACGCTTCTCCTCATTGTCGACTTGAGATCGGACCGGCTCGGACCAGGGTTTGACTCCGACCTGTGTGCTTTCCCCGTTTCATCATCCCTTAGCGTATAATACAATACACATTGTCAAGAATCCCCAAGGCAGTGGTGCGCAACAGCAATGGCACCGAGCCCCGGAGGAGGCTATAGTAGCATTTGCATTCCTCTATCGCTGTCACTCGGAACTAGTCACATTGGCTCGAAGTTGACAGGTCCTTCCTAATCCCACTAGGCTTCCCATCATGTTATCGACATACATCATCGTTCTCTGTCTTGTCGTTCCCAACGTGCACTCCTCTATATCCGTAAATTCTCCGAGAACTCTTGCCTCACTGGGACTGACGATCAAAACCTGAGCCACAATTACGTGTCTCATTACATGGCGCCGTCAAAGAGATAGTCACTCAAGTCGAAGCAGGGCTCTGTGTATGGGGATTTCAGGTACGTCCAGTCACTCCAATCCTCATCTCATGACCTCCCCTTCGCATGCAGGCAACAGCGTGTCTGTTCATTGAACCATGAGTCCCTCAGTTTGTATCCCGAAGATATACAAATTGTCGGTAGGAATACACTTATTTTGTGAAGCAGTCGTCGAGGAATACTACAGGTCAATAGATCTTTCTGCATGTATGTGTTTTCGTCGATACTGCTGCGGCGTTTGCAATCGTTCTGCTTTGAGTTCAGGTGCCCCACTATTATGGAACACTCCACACGGGGAGACGTCAGTTTGAGCAGGTTCTGGCCAGCTATGGAGCGCCTTCATGACAGGATATCCTCCCTTCTCACCAATACAGTAGCGACATGAGGCAATGAGGCAGTGCGTAGCTCATATCGAAACGTCCCCAGCATACGCTTCCCCCGTTCGTCTCTCCTACCCACTACTCATAGTCTCTCTTCAACAAATCTCTCTACTTTCTGCCCAACGAAAAGAACTAACATAGGAACTATTGTCTACGGCGATGGCTCGTACCCTCGCTTTGACAGGTACACCAAATATACGTGCCCTTCGTGCCGCATACACATACTCACCTACGGTGTTACAGTCCATCGGGTATCTGATACACAACTAAGAAAGTGCTTTCTCGGACGCAACCCAAAGCTATACATCGAAATCAAGATCAAAACTGCAACATCCAAGCAATCCTACAAGACGAACGCGAAGGTGATACGTGATAGTGATACGGAATGGAATGAGGTTTTGACGTTGTGAGTCATCTTCCGGTTCATTGGAACCATGCGAAATTGATATCCCGCAAGCTCTATCGAGGAAAGTCAGACGATGCGAATTTTGCTCAAAGCTACTACTTTCTTTGGAGAACGGGTTATTGGCGAGATAGAATGCAAAGCGTCAGACTTGTTGTCTCCAGGAACAGCCTCCCCGCAGAGTAGGTCTTGTAACCGAAATCAAATTTTCTCATCTCACTTTCTCTCTTGTGTTATAGATTCCTTGAAGGTTTATCGTCCCCGAGACAAAGGGAAGACACGTGCCACTGGTACGATTGTGACTAGTGCCAGATACACCGACTCCAAACCCAACCCTCAAGAGCTACCTTCGAGCGAGAACCCGCACGGAGACGACATCCCTCATTTGCCTAGCGAGACATCGCGTGATCCTCCTAGAGAAACACAAGTTGCGCTTAATAATGTACAGCGCCGTCTTGCGGAGGCTGAGGTTGCTATAGAGGAAGAACTCGGTGCAGATAGCCTATCCGGGAGGGTTGGAAAAGTAATCGAGAGATTGAAACTTCTCAGTGGCATCGTGGACACGATAGCTGCACTCACCAAGGTATTTAATCTCTTACTCTGTCTCAGTTGATGGATACACAAGCCGTGTTGACCCTCCACGTAGTTGCACCCATGGGTTGAGTTCGCATGGCAGGTCTGCACGTCGCTGTACAAGGTATGTCTTACTCTCATTCAGTCGATTGATCTTGCTTATAGATGTTCGTCAGATCGTCGAAAAGCAGCGATCAAAGGATGAGAAGATCATCAATCTTGTCGGAACGATGCATGATACGCTCGACTTCATCGAGGATGTTGAGAAAATCAAAGAAAATGCGATCCGTCTCGAGTCTATTATCACTGCTATGCTCAAGCAAGTGGCAGAGTGTGCTACATTTATGTGCGCCTACGTACAATCAAGCTTTGCGAGTATGTACCTTACTCCATGATCGCTTGTATCACAAAGCTGACGGTAATACTAGAAAGAACAGTCAAGCAACTGGTGGACGGCTCGGACAAGAAGATCGATGAGTTCACCAAGGTCCTCACCGAGCTTCGAACGGGTTTGATGGAGAAGGTTCAAATAAGTACGGCGCTGGTTAGTTCCAAGGTTCTAGGGGGTGTGGAACAGCTACGTACGTATTCTGTTCAAATATTTTCCTAACCAACTAACCTTGTCTGTCGTCCAGTCCTAGCCGATGCCTTAAGTGTACTCCATCCGACTGTAATGAATGCCGCCTCCCGACCCCTGTGTCTCCGTGGGACTCGGGAGGGTGTTCTACAGGCGATTATTGACTGGGTACTGGATATCGATAATGATGGGCAAAACATTCTATGGTTGCATGATCTTGCTGGAACGGGGAAGAGTACTATTGCGGACACTATTTCCAACCACCTTCATGGTTTACGACGTCGAGGAGCATTCCTATTTTTCGAAAGAGGTAAAACCGAACGCGATACAGTCATTCAAACAATGGCTAAACAGCTTGCAACTGCCGATCCCATTTTACAATCGAAAATATGTGCAGCCATCAACGAGGACAGGAGTATTGTTGACAGCCCCCTTGAAACACAGTTCGAACACCTCATCCGTCTCCCGCTCGCTTCTGCTGCTGAGCTCCTCGTTGGGCCTATCGTCATCATACTCGATGCATTGGATGAATATGGAGATATAAGCTCACGACGATCGTTGCTTACCCTCATTTCGGAAGAATTCCACAAGCTTCCCACCATTTTTCGGTTTTTCATCACAAGCCGTCCAGAATCGGATATCCACAGCATCTTCTCGGGTTGTTCGGGTATGAAAGACATGTCATTGGGACATTTGGAAACTACCATCCCAGCGGTTCGTCTCTACTTGACATCCGAATTAGCTCACATACGGGAGGAGCATGATCTACCATCCGACTGGCCGGAGACAACCGATATGGACAGGATTGCGCGGAAGTCGGAGGGGCTCTTTATTTGGGCCTCCACATTGGCGAATTTCCTTCTGACCACCATCGATCCTAGAGGTCAATTGAAGTGTATCCTCTCTTCAGAGGACAAGACATATGCCGAAGGCCTGGATAATCTGTACACCACAGTGCTGACTGCTCAGACCGTCTGGGACAAAGATTGGTCTCAACGATTCCGAGATATTGCAGGGGTAGTTTTATTCTGCAATGTACCCCTCTCCGACCTTGCTATTGATCAACTTCTTGCTCTTCCGGAGGACAAATCATCGCGGATTATATTCCGAAGGTTCCGCTGCCTCTTTGATTATGATTCGGGATGGCCCATCCGTCCGCTTCATGCATCTTTCCGTGACTACCTCACAGATGAAAGTCGCAGTGGAGGCAAACCTTGGTCACTAGTTGGTCTCGATGCTCATTATCATCTGATATCGTGCTGCTTTCGAATCATGTCCCAGCAGCTTCACTTCAATATGTGCAAATTCGAGACATTAGATCGATTGAACAAGGACTATCCCGACCTCAAAGAGCGCATTAAGAAGCATATATCTCCGGGGTTGGGATATGCGTCGATGTACTGGTGGCGTCACTTGGAGGAGATTAAGACTTGGCAGGAGGATGTAGGATCAGCGTTGCGGTCGTTCTCGGAGGAAATGCTACTATTCTGGCTGGAGGTAGTCAGTCTAGTTGGTGATGTGAATGAAACTCTGAGAGCATGTGATATTGTTTACACCTTTGCTGTAGTAAGTGTTTAGTCACCCATGGATCTGTTGTAATACTAATGATTCATAGGATACAGATAGCAAGCTCGCAACGCTGTGGACGAATCTACGGATGTTCGTGAGGGAATATACAGAAGCTGTCTCCGGTAGCGCCCTCCATGTATACGTATCAGCCCACTCTTCCCCATTCACGAAGATACACAACTGGGGCTCCCAAACTGATACCGTTGTCAAATTAGTCCACCATCATGATATCTTCCCCACAGCATTGTGGCGCACAACTGCATGTAAGCATTACTTCGCTTGCAGACCCGATAGGTTACTCCTCCTATCTGATTGCTCCTCTGGTTCACTTTGGACTCAGTGGAAGCCACTCTCGGACAAAGAGACAGCCCAGTCGAGCACTCAATTAGAGAGGCCCTATCCTAACGATCCGCATCGTAGACCAGACGTTATCACTGTGTCCTCTGATTGCAGAAGGGTTGCGGGATACTTTCGCAACATTCGCAACAAGGGTGGCATCAGTATCTGGGATATGGAGACCGGTCGAGTGGTAATCCACTGTGCAATGTCAGAGGACGTTTATGCTCTTGTATTCCATCCACTGGATAGTGATCAATTGGCGACCCTTTCATCAAAGATGATCTCTGTTTGGAACATAGCAGAGGGCAAAGCTCACATTATGTGTTCAATCAAAATTGATCATAGTGCCTCTCAGATCGCCTGGTCCCCAGACGGGACTTACCTGGGTTCAGATATTGCTGTCTGGAGTGTAGATAGGACAACTGCCACTATAACTTTGCAGAGGGACTATTCCTACCTCGCTATTAATGCCCTATGCTTCAGCCCGAAGACCCAATCCCATATACTGCTCGCTTTCAAGAGAGCGCTCTTCTTGGATGATTTCAAGTCTAATGAATTGGTCTTTGGCCCATACGCCGCCAACAATCTCATTCCGATAACCGAGTTTCAACAATGTACGTTCTCTCCAGATGGCTCCCTGATTGCCGCTTCGTCGACGTACACAATTCAAATCTTCGAGACTGAATCAGGAAAACTATATCAAGATCCTATAGTGGTACTCGATTGGATTTGTCAAGTGACTTTCCTCCCAGATGGAAAACGAATTGCCGCACTTGTGCGTGATACTGTTTACGCATGGGAGCTATCCCGTGGCCTCCAGGTCTCAGATCAGGAGCGATTTGATCAAGCAAACACTCGAGGCCATGTTGGAAACATCGCTTCAATTTCCTTCTCTCCAGACGGGACCAAGTTTCTATCATCTTCGCGGGATGGTACTGTTCATGTCCGCAGCTCTACTGACTGTATGCTCCTGCGAGAATATTGGCCAATGGAGTACCCACAAGAAGTCACCGCTGCCGTGTTTAGTGCCGACAATAAGACCATTTATTTGGCCCTAGACGATGGGACAGTTCAAACATCATTGGGGAAGGTGCTCTACAGACCCAAAGAGAGACACCAGATCAAAAATTTCCATGTTTATGTGTCTCAACTAACTTTCAAAGAGCACATCGTATTTTCCTCCTTCAACTCAAAGAAAGCTTTCGTGATACCCAGTAATAAAAACCCTGAGCAAGACCTACGCGAGATCTCTCTTGAGGGGTACTGGGATCGCTTTGTAGTTTCCAGCCATGGCCTCATTGCTTCCTTTCCATCCAATTCGGGCACGGTCAAATTCATAAATCTCGAAGGAGATGATTCATCTCATACACTGCTCATTACGAAATACACACAGTCTGTTACCCTGTTCTTCTCTCAGGAGGGAGAGCTGGTGTCTCACGGTAAAGATGAGAGAAACGACCATGACTGGACTCACTTTTTTTACCATGGGATTAATGTCTGGGACATCAAGTCTGCAACATGTCTTCGAACTCTTTCTCTCCCTGAGGTTTCTGGTTATGTTTCACAAGCAGCTCTCAATGCCAACTTACTGGCTCTCACAAACAAGGAGAGCATTATAATCTACGACATTGAGAAGGGCGTACTTGTGCATACCTTCAACTCATGGAATCCCTTGTCCTATCTCGATATCCATGGCTCAAAGTTGATATCATCATCTCACGATCAAATTATCGCATGGGATCTCACCTCTCTCCATACTGATGGGACAACTCCACATACAAATGCTACCGGTACCCTGCCCTCCATACATTCCTCCTCCGTTTCACTACAGTGGAGTATACGACATGAAGATCATGACCCAACTGGATGGGTTTTAGGCTCTAACAGGGAACACTTATTGTGCGTTTCCAGGGGGTTATGGTATTATCTGGATCCACCAGGCAGCACCCATGTTATCAACAGGGAGCGACGAATGAAGTGGCCAGATTCCATCCCTAACATGGACTGGTTGAAGAACTACGAGGGAGTGGGGAGGTTGAGCATGAAGTAATTTGATATTGGATGTGTCGTTTGCCATGATCGCACATGGGGAGTTCGGATGGTTACGTCTCAGACTTGGATTGGGATACGGTGGAAAGAAGCAAAGATACTGAATAGGGTTACCGTTACGAATGATATTTTCACTCTTTTCTTTTGACAACTAGAACGATAGCGATAGGTTTCTAGGCTGCGATAAAGATATTTATTATTCGTCGGATTGTATCGATATGCTAGCTACAGCCTTGGAGGCGACAAGATGTACATTCTTTGAGTTAGTCGTGTTGTGAATTGAGTCAATAGGATCTCGTGTACATTTTGTAAACTGATATCTCGCTGAACGAACGGTGCTAGCTATGTGGTTTTTTAACTGTGTAGATGTCGGTCCCGAAGACCATAAGCATGATATATTTCCGATATGGATTTCCCGTAGAACACTGATTGAAAGGAGAAAGTTGGCACGTCAGTAAAACCACGGAGCCGTTGACATGAAAGGAACGATGTCGAATGGGCAATGATATCGGATATGCCGTTTCGTAGGCATTGTTGCGTATATGCAACGTGATATCTGTCTTCTTCTGAGATCGGTTTCGGGGATTCAAGGAGCGGACGGCATGTGTCCAGAATAAGATATACACCCTGTTAGTTACGAATCCATCAGATTCAGAGTTGTAGGTAAAAATGTATAGTTCGGAGTGTCCGTTGAGAGTATGCTCACCTAGATCGTATTAATCTCCCGCTAGGAAGTAGAGGAAGAAAGGTGGAGATAGACGATGACCCACCCACGCTGAATCGACATCGTTTTAACACGATGGTATGAAACGAGACAATCATCGAATATTCGGAAAACGAAGCACCCCTAGTAAGAGACTCGATAGCCAAGGGTGCATAATTCAATGTGCTTCAAGTTTCTTGTCTAGAGGATATAGATTGATAGAGAATTCCGAAAGCGAGGTATACGAGGAAGAAAATGGATGAGCGGTGAACATAAGATCGATGGATGGTGTATCCTGAGATTGGTTTTTGCAGATTGGAGAAGACTGACAGTTTCAGTGCGGATAGAGCTCATGATGGCAGTGCGTCATGATGTAGAAGCCGTTTCCGTTGTGAAGAATCACATTTATGACGATGACTGGGTTTGATAAGGAGACATACCTGCGAGAAGAGCCTGAAGACTCGGAGGTGAGCGCTGAGCTCTCCCTCCCATATACTATGTCACATCGTCCACGGGCGTTGGATACGGACCAAAATCGGTGGTAAGCCGAGATACCTGGGGTCATTCATACTGGCAGTGGCAGCATATTAACGGTGTCACTTAGTTGCAACTGGTGACATGTTAAATGAGTGCACATTGAGTTGATTTGGGAGGGAAGCTGGAGCGAGGTGAGGTTTTCTGTTGGTGTTGATATGCAAGCAATACACCCAGAGAGTGCAGTGTATCCTGGACCAGAGGTCCAGAGCACAGTCACTGAGTCAGTCGAAGAAGTGAACCCGGGCAATGCCGGACGGAGTTTGGATTACAGAAGACCGCTTTCTACCAATTGTACACCTATCGTTGCATTCAAATTTTCTGTTACTCTCATCTACATACCTCGAAAGATCTCCGTCATCCATCAGCTCCTTCTAATCATGCTACAAGCGACTGTTCTCCTTGTATCTTGTACACACTTGCTCGATTTCTTGCCCTCCGTTCAGTATCTGCTTTCCCTTCCCAGAATTATAATAACCCACTATGATATATCAGCACCTGTCCCTGCTTCCTCTATGCTTGAATGTATCATTTCCGCTGGCTGGAAACTACGGAATCGATGTACGTGCTCCAATCATTTATCCCTCTAACGTTGTTACCTCTATCCTCGTCGTGTACCCTCCGGTGTGTATACTCTAGACTCGGACACCGCTCAAACCCTCGGAATTCCATTATTGCGTATTCATATGCTATTATCCAGTGGCCTTGTCCAAACTCTACCTGGCCATCATCCAGAATCCCCCTTGCCTCGTCCTATCTCGTCTCGATCAACAGCAACACAGGAACTACTGTAGACGTTCTGAGAGCAGGATGTCAGATCTGTGTCTGATTGGTCTTTGAGGAGTCTATGGGTTGTGTCACGGTACGTCCACTCTTCTCATTTTGTACACTCGCTATCCTCTACGGATATCATGTCCTATGGTATCATTCAGTCCTTTGGCTACCAGGGAGAAGTTGCCCAATCTGAACGCCCCCTGCAACCATGCCGAACACACGATCGCCACCTCGCACTCATACGTGTTGAGACTCGCTCTTCTCGGTCATATCCCTGTTCTGCTTCAATGCCGAACACCATTCTGACTACACCAAACCACCACATCGAGTAACCTTTTTTTACGCCGTCTATCGATCGCTCTCAATGGGCGAGCTGTTTTCCCTTGCCGTTACCTCGACTTCGCTTCGGACTCTGGCCTCGGGACTGAAGGACTAACCTATCCTCTCGGTTCTCTGTACGGCGCTGAATATACAGAATAAATAGCAAAGTCAAGGTATATTCATGTCACTCAAGTCCTTTTTTTACCGGTACGGACATTCAATCCTTCAATTTACTATCTAATAACCTTCACATCGCACTTCAATGTTTAAGTTTGGACCAATACACTCTCCCGCTCGTATAACGCGATTCGTTGTGCATACACCCCACCTCGAGCTATCTCTGCGATTCAGTCGGGCACATTTTCCACGATGCAACCCATCTCATCAGCTAAACCACAGTTTGTATTTTCCATACTCTGTAATTACAACCAATACGGACGTCCACAGTGCTCTCTACCATCCTCCCATTCACGTCGAGTAGCGACCAGTTTACTCTTCGCTGTCAGCCTGCCCTCGAATAACGTCGTGTCTCGGGAGGATAAAACCGACCTCTTTGTGCTAGTATGGGGCCGCCTGACCTTGCTCACAAGACATACCCGGGAACACGATTTCGTGCCAGCTTTCTTGGCTATTCTATCGTCCTCCACGCTTCGATGCCCATAGTGCACTGGTTTTTTCATATACTCCTTTGCTCCTGTGTACCATAATGGCTCTCCTAACTCGACCTTGTGCTTGTTTTATCTATTTACCAACGGTTACTATAGCACATTCTACCCCCGCTGCTCACACTCGAAATATCTGACCCCTCTCACCAAGTTTTCATCTTCCGTGGTAGGAATTCCACTAAATCCCTGCCGGACCCAATCGTTGCATTCACCGTGTCCTCTCTCATCATGTATGTGATACCATCGTGTCACGCATATATAAGACACTAGCAGGCCTCATTTTTCTCTGGTGGTCCGGGAGTAGTGATGAGATGTGCTCTGAGTCTCGGACAGAAGCCACTTGCCTTAAATGGACACTGAAAACCATATAAGGCAATCGCTTCCACTAGGCGATAGGCTAAGCTCGTCTGACGTTGTTACTCCAGGGTATGAACCGTGATTATACGCTGTGATACACATATGTCAGCTGGTATGTGGTCGACTTTCCTTGTGCATTCTTGCTCTGTGAGGTCCCTGCAGTCCCGTGAAATAGATCGAGATCCTGGACTATTCGGAGGCACATCGAAACATGCGTACATGTGTTTATTACATGACGAGAAAGCTTGTAGTACTTCAGTGATCAGGATACTCACTGGATGGATGTGCTAGCTTCGTTCATAATCGTTACTTTGTTTGGGGCTTATGAAGCCAAACCACCAATTATACCTTTTATGACATCTCGTTCTGCGTTGGTATGTCATTTCCCGTGATGACGGAGCTCATATCTGATTTCGATACACGTATCTTTGGTGAGCTTTGACGAGTGTCATTGACGTTCCTCTAGAGGGGATTCAACCGCTTCATGACCGCTTCCAACCTTCGTCTTACATTTCTAGCCTTTCATATGCTAGAGACCACAGGGAAACCAAATTTCCGTTATATACAGGTTGGGTATGTAACCCCTCCGCACATTATTCAACTACCTCTTTCTTTTCCGAAGCAATTCTATCATCTTCCCTTACAGCATCCCTACCGATTATTTCGTCCTTTTTCCACCAGCGCAATGCTGCCCTCATACTCAGTCACCGAAGCTCTTACGATGCGGTATCTCGATACGATTTTCACGGTTCACCTTTCCGGTACTATACCGCTACACAATGACGGCTACGATCTTCACCTTTGGTCTATTCTTCACACCTAACCTCGATTCTTACGCTGAAGTTCACGATTATCGACTTACTCGTATGCAGAATGCGCATATCAATGAAACTGGTGCGAATTTAGATGACGTAAAACGCATGCTTACAACCTGGGGTCAAGTTGAGTGTGCAATTGAAACGCAACCAGCTCCCATAAATGGACGTCTGGCTTCCATACATGGGAAACGCTTCCACATGGTCGAAAACGCCTGGAAGCAAATCTAATCTATGTGCCGTATATCCAGATGTAAATAGAAGATAGCGTATTTCAGGAGCTCGAGTATGGCTCCTCTTCCATTAGAGTGAAGATCAAGCCGCGAAGACTTCAACATATAGAAATGGGACATAAGATGAGACAGCAAACCACGGATTTTGCTCTCCTATCAGCAACAGATTGAGTGCGCTGTCTTTTACACGACGTAGGATGTTTCTTCTAGGTAAGTTTCATTGCAGGAAATCGAGAGTAGACATATAGAGCAACGACGCACGGCCATCGAACCCTTCCCTTGCATTGTCTGATAGCAGATCCGTGTCTGAGGTTTGGTAGCCTCGATACACGGAATATATTCTTGCCGATCCGTGTTGATGGCATCTTTTATTCTAGCGATATTGAAGGTAGACGGTCGATATTGGGGTCAGGGAAGCTTGGTGGCGAACGCATGGTACCGAAAGTCCAGGGAAATCCGTCCGAGTACGCACGGTGAGAGTAGATGGTTCTAGACATCCGTTTTTCGACACACTTGCCACTGTTTACTGGTAAAGATAATAGAATTGTATTGTGAACGAGGACCAGGGGCAGGTTCACGAAGAGGGCACAAGGTGGGCGCATCGTCGATGGATCGGGTTTCCTGCGACTAGGTTTTTCATCCTCGGAAGTGACTGGCAGTGTCATCGTCGATAGAACGTTTGATACACTTGTCAAAGATGTAGACAACAAGCGCCGTCAACGATCCGTAGTACTTTGATCGTGGACACAGAGAATATCCTTCTTCATGTCACAGTGTTCTTGTTGACTTATCGAGCGTGGAGACCACAGTAAAGGAAGTTGTCTGCGCAAACAGTAGTAGAAAAGTCACGGATTTATGGTTCAGCTACAATTGGCGACACGACGAGGACATCGCACAGCGAAACATGCGTGAGGCAACAAAGTCTTACGAAAGGAGCTGTTTTGCCGGAGCGAGGTGCATGCCTGTGTATAGCTTTGATGCAATGTTGCTATGCACAAGAATCTTGTAATATCAAACGTGAGGGCTTCGGGGTACATATCATCAGATTGTGGTCTTTGAGATCTCAGTAGTACTCACCAGAGCTCAACAGTCAGAGTGAGAGCGAGCAACGCCGGTCGGTGTTTGAAGTGTCACTTCGATTGAGGGGGCGCTTCAAGCTTCAAGCTTCAAGAACGAGCTCTTGGTGGCAAGCACTCATCTATTCCCGCAGTCTGGATGTATTGCTTGCCATTGGTGCTCAAAGCCTGACAATAATTAAACGAGAGAATGGTATCATATTAGCGATGTCGTCTAGTTGCAACTTGTACTATGTCAAGGAGGATCGTACAGTAGAACGTGCGTAAGGTGCGCGTTGACTTCCGAGGGAAGAGCGAAATGGATTTTCTGTTGCTGCTGATACGCAAGCGGCATGCCTAGAGAAGGCGATCGGTCGAGAGTGGAGCGTTGGTGTCGAAGTATCATCGTGTTGGAATCAGAAGGGTTGGTCGACTTTGCGCGGTGCAACATGTTATGTAGGTCGACTTGAACCATGGGGTTTGTTTGTCCCGACACACGGGATATGGTAGAGTCGTGACGGCCAGTATTGGGTTTGGAGAGAGAGAAAGGATGGGTGCATTCGATCCCGGATCCAGAGTGCAGATGATTGGCTCTGAGTATTCATTAGACGCATGTACTCACGAATCGTGTTGGCAACGCAGAGTTGAAGGCAGGTTCACGAGCAGGCATGAGAGGTGACAGTGTGAGCGCACCATCGGTAAATCGCTCGTCAGTGTTTCCTGCGACTGGACTTTCGGCATTGGAGGCAGGAGACGGCTTCAACGTTGATGGAGTAGTTGTATACATACTTCACATACCTCGGTACCCCCTTTCCCGTTTAAAAGTGTCATGTACATGCGAAACCCGGGATGAGGGTGAGAGGTCTATGCAATGGACGTTATTAGCGACTTGTAACACTTCTACCATGAGTGTAGGAGGGCTACAGCGCGATGGGAAATCCCTTTGCGTGTAGAACGTCCCACTGGTGCTGACCTATTGAATTTGGATATGGTTCAGAGTCGGTCATAGGGAATGATCGAGAAGCCGTCTGCGCGAGCAGTAAGGGTATTATCCTGGATCTGTGGTTTAGTTATGTTCAGCGACGCATCTAGAAGATCATATAGTAAAACATACACAATTTACGAATGAAACCTGCTGCTGGAGAGAAATGAATGCCTCTGCGTGGCGTCGAGGCACATAGTAAGTGTAGAGCAGACGGGCAGTAGATGGGGAGAAAGTTATCAGACGTTGGGCTTTTTTAGGATGATTGTTGTATACTATTTGAGACAAGAGTCCAAGAGAAATTAATTCAGAGAATGGCCAGTAGTCTGACCGTGACAGAGGTTGAAAGTCTCGACTCGATCAATTACCATGGGAAATGCCGGCCGGGGTTTCAAACTTGAAGCTTGGTCTCCGTCTGGCATTCAATGCAGACTCACGGTCGTTTTCTTTCTCCTCAATGAAACATTATGTCTCTGGCCTCTATACCTATGCTCCAACGTCCGACCAATTATGATTACCACGGTCTAGTGGCTTACACTCCATCAATGCTTACACTTTCCTCCAAGACGCCCTCACAGACAGTTGCACACTTCGAAACATTCTGCTAGCTCCCTTATGCACCGATCCTGCTCAACATCTCTATACTTCCTATCTGTCATTCACAGATGCCTACGCCTCCTTATTGGTTTTCGCTTCCCCTCCGCAGAATACCTCACCTTGATATGAGAGCACATTCCCCATCCCCTTCCTGAATGTAACAACTCCGTGAAACACTAACTATTGACTCAATGACTATGCCCCGAACGGTATCTCTTTGTCCTCGCTGCCTCTATCTTCGTCTTGTATCCCCTGGCGTGGTCTTATATGCGCTCTTGATATTGACACGGCAAAAACGAACTCTACATGTCCTCGATAAACAATGGGCTGTTCCTATGCTATGGCCGAGTATCTTTCCCTTACCCTACATCTAGAGCTCCCTCGCATCATCCATCTCATCTGACAAATCCTTACAATCAACAGGGTAGAATGATCGTGGATATCCTAACAGCGAGATAGTAGAGCTGCGTCCGATGAGAATAAGAGTTTATGAGGTACGTCCAATCTCCCCATTTCGTCCTATCGCTAATCATTATACCGTATAATATGACTCAATCCTTTCGTCACCTCTGATATACCCTATCCTGGAAGGTCACCTCAATGATTCCATACACACAAACTCCACCTACCACTCATTCTGGTTGACGTTTGCTCATCTCAGCCATATCACGGCCTCAGTCGCCTTCATATGTATTATTTTTCCATCAGTGTTGGGCCTGAACACCGCGACAACTAGTATACGAGACCATCAAATAACCGTCTGCGCCTTTAATGATTTAGTCATCTACACCGCTGTCACCTCGGGTACTCTTCGCTTCAGATCCTAACATCACTGGGACCGGAGGGCTCAGCGCTCAACTATCGCACATTTCTGCCTACGTTGTTAGCGGAATTCAGGGATGCTCACGTCACCCAAGTCTGGTTTTTCTAGGTACGGACATTCAACCCTTCTATTCGCTATCCGCTGACCTTCACGTCGCGCATCAATCTTCGGGTTTGTACCAATACACTCTCTTGGACGTGCACCGCGACTCGTTGTGCATACATACCACGTTCTGGACTGGCCGCATTCGGGTGGTAAAAAGGTCTCAAGTCTTATCGATGGGTGTTAAATTAGTAGGAAAGGTGTGGGAGTGGTATCAGGTACCGTTCATCATAGTACTGATGTCACTAGAAATTCTGAAAAGACGTCCTAGTGATTGGTATGGGGTTCTACCCGGCCTGGCTATCTTTAAGCGAGCTTGAAAGTGTAATCTTATTGGATCTAAACTTGCAGCAATTCTACAACACGCCTCACAGAATCGGAACTACAATTTTTTATTCCGGTAATTCACGGGATCATTATTTCTTCAATCGAAAATCGAAGTATCAGGCGGTCCACAGCAAGCAGCTCATCGGTTTTCCACCTCGTAAGTTTCTACTTCGCGCATTGCTCAATATTACCAATACATGGCAGTGTTGTCTTTCGAATGATATCCCGCATCTATCTAATACATTCAGAGGAAACCTATGAAACACTTATCCGGCACTGTCTTCCCAGATCGCATCCTGCAAGGATGGGACCACAGTCTCTGGCTTTTGTTATACCTGTTTGTATCTAAGCACTCTGCTACTAGTGGGTCGAGCGTCCCTTGTGTCACGGAACATTCTCCATGATGGACAGCTGGGGCGGTGGTTGTCAAAAACGCTCGAAGTTCTCTGCCTCCGATAACAAGGCGATGTCCAACTGTCACAACGAAACACTCTCTGGTGAGCATGGGCATTGCCGTCTGTCGCGGGCACAGGTTTGACGAACATACTTGGAGAGGTCCAGCTTCTGTTCCTTGAATAACCCGTGCCGAACATTGCCAGATTTCCTTGTTCGAATTGCTGCCTCATGCGTATAAGGTTTGCAAGTAACGCTTAATTGATAGTGATAGTTCGTGGTCTCCTTCCGTGTCTTCCACTTCTACTACCCTCCCCTCAACCTAGGAATCTCTCATTCAAGTCAGATATCTCTACAACAATGACTACCAATATCGCTCTCAAAAGTGCGGATAACCCTGACTCCGATGTCTAGCTTCGAGTACTGACACCAAGAACAATGTAGTCAATTACGTAGAGGATGTCAAATGGAAATCTCGTTTTCCGGGACAAGACATTCCAGCACTATATGTCGAAGTCAAATATGGGGATCGACGAGTGAAAACCACGGCGATCCGTGATTTGGAAGCTCAGTGGGATGAAGAGCTCATCATGTAGGTACACGTCTGTGTTCTTGGTGTTCAAACTAATTATAGTCGACAGACACACAATAGATGTCCATCAAATACTGCGCTTTCGTTTGAAAGCGGCTTTTCCTCTCGGAAAGGACCCTGTACTTGGGGAACTCGATTGCAATGTGGGGGATCTCCCTTTATTCTTTGGTCCTCCTCGTAACACAAGTCCGTATTCAACAAATCTTCTCGGAGAGTCCACACTAAATAGATGTTCGTTGGTGTAGAATGTCTGAACCTCAAGAGTATCAAGGATCCAAACAGTCCTATCACCTCCTGTATCACAATCAGCGCTGCCACAATCACCCATCAGGATGCGACACGACGTCTGGTTGGAAATGCGCAAGCAGCTACCATTCAACAACTAGATCCCAATAGCCTTGCAGGAAAGGTCTGGCATCTCCTCGGAAGATTGGATGTACTCAGTGGAATTATTAGCAAAATCGACCAGGTGGCAAAGGTGGGTTATTACTGGTGTTATAATTTGTTGGTTGAAGCTCACTTGCACATAGTTGAACTCCCATCTCGATCTCGCGTGGCAAATATTTTCGTCGCTATACAAAGTAGGTACTATCGCTGTTATTAATGTCCCTTACAATGGAACTTGATCAGGCAGTCGAGAAGCAACGGACGACAGACCAGAAAATCACTGGATTCGTCGACACCATCACTCAAACGTTCGACTTCGTTGATGATGCTGAGAAACTTCGAGAGTATGTCATCAATCTCAGCACAGTAATCAGTGATATGCTCAACCAAATGGCTGAGTGTGCACTTTTTGTGTGCGGTTATCTTCAGAAAAGCTTTACCAGTAAATATCTTCACATTCACTTGCGATCATTTGTGGAGGGAAATTGACAATCCACTAGAACGGATGGCGGGATCTTTTTTGACCGACTCGAACAAGAAGATCGACGAGTTCACTCAAGCCTTTTCCAAACTTCGAGAGAACCTTGACTCCCGAGTGCGGTTGGATTCTGCATTTATCACTTTCAAGATTCATAATGATCTATCTGAACTCGGAAAGTCTGATGCTCTCAAAGAGCTCAAGCCGGCTGCGATGAATGCAGCTTCTCGGCCCCTGTGCCTCCATGGCACTCGAGAGTCTGTTATGCAGACAATCATTGACTGGGTCGTGAACATTGACGACCATGAACAGAACATTCTGTGGCTCCATGGCCTTGCTGGATCGGGAAAGAGCACCATCGCGAACACCGTCTCGGAACGAGTCCATGAATTGGGCCGTCTAGGGGCATTTCTATTCTTCGAAAGAGATAAAACCGATCGCGATGCAGTTATACACACAATGGCTTCCCAACTCGCAGACGCCGATCCTATTTTACGATCAAACATATGTGCTTCCATTGAACGAGACCGAAGGACTGTCAACAGCCACCTTGAAAAGCAGTTTGCTCATCTCATTCGCCGTCCGCTCGATGATGTTGCTTCGTCTCTCCATGGTCCAATTGTCATCGTGCTAGATGCTTTAGATGAGTACGGTGACATCAACTCAAGACGAACGCTACTGGGGCTCATTGCCAATGAGTTCAAACACCTTCCTAGCAACTTTCGATTCCTCATCACCAGTCGACCAGAATTGGATATCGAAAACGTTTACTTGAACCGTTCGAATATCAAATCAATCTCCCTAAGTAATATAGCAGATCCGACCCCAGAAATTCGTCTCTATCTGTCATCCGAGCTAAATCACATACGAAACGTGAAACGCATGCCAAGCAACTGGCCACACGAATACAACTTAGACCGGGCTGCGCGAATGTCGGAGGGACTCTTTATCTGGGCATCCACCTTGATAAAGTTTCTACTGGGGACCAACGATCCAGCTAAGACATTGGAAAGTGTCCTCCGGTTGCGCAACAAGGACCACGCCAGAGGTCTGGACCAGCTATATGCTACAGTGCTGAACGCCAGGAACGACTGGCACTCTGGACTAGGCGAACGATTTAAAGCTGTGACAACGATCATCCTACGGTCCCAGGCAAGCTTCTCTGACATCGACATCGATCAGCTCATGGGTTATCTGGAGAGCAAATCATGCCGCGGTATATTTGAAGACTTCCACTGCCTTTTCGATCACAGTCCCGGATGGCCCATTCGCCCACTCCACGCATCGTTTGGCGATTATCTCACTGATGTAACCCGCAGCGGTGGCAAGCCCTGGTCGTTGGCTGGCTTTGATACAAATCACCAGCTCGTATTGTGCTGCTTCCGTGTCATGTCCGAGCAGCTTCGCTTCAATATATGCAATTTCGAGACATCAGGTCGACTGAACAAGGACTATGCCGATCTCAAAGAACGCATCGAGAAGCATATATCTCCGGCCTTGAGATATGCTTCAATATACTGGTGGCATCACCTGAAGGGGATTCAGACTTGGCAGGAGGATGTAGGATCGGCGTTGAGGTTGTTCTCCAGTGAAAAGCTACTTTTCTGGCTAGAATGGGTCAGTCTATCTGGCGATGTAGAGGAGGCTCTGGAGGCATGTGATATCGCTTACATGTTTGCCGTAGTAAGTGTCTAGCCACCAGTATGGATTTGTAGCAATACTAATGATTCATAGGATGCAGATAGAGAGCTCGCAACCTTGTGGACTAATCTACGGATGTTCATAAAGGAATATGCAGAAGCTATCTCTGGTAGCGCCCTCCATGTATACGTATCAGCCCACTGTTCCCCATTCACGCAGATACACAACTGGAACCCCCAACCTGGTGCCATTGCCGAATTAACCCACAATCATGATATCTTTCCCACAGCATTGTCGCACACAGATTGGTGTAAGCATTACCTTGCTTGCAGCCCCGATAGGTTACTCCTCCTATCTGATTGCTCCTCTGGTTCACTTTGGGTTCAATGGAAGCCACTCTGGGGCAACGAGACAGCCCAATCGAGCGCCCAATTTGAGAAGCCATATCCTGAGGATCCGCATTGTAGACCAAACCACATCACCGTGTCCTCCGATTGCAGAAAGGTTGCGGGATACTTTGAATCCAAGGGTGGCATCAGTATCTGGGATGTGGAGACCGGTCGAGTGGAAATCTACGATAGGAAGTTGAAAGTATTTATGATTGCGCTGGTATTTCATCCACGGGATAGTGATCAATCGGCGATCATTCAATTTTCATCAAACACAATCTCTGTTTGGAACATAGCAGAGGGTATCGTGTGTTCAGTCAAAATTAATGATCATGCTTACCAGATTGCCTGGTCCCCAGACGGGACTTACCTGGCTTCGCACGGAAGTGAAAGCAGTGCTGTCTGGAGCATAAATAGGACAACTGCCACTATTACTTTGCAGAGGGCCTTTTACCACCTCAGGAGTTATGACCTATGCTTCAGCCCGAGGACCCCATCTCATATACTGCTTGCCAGCTCGAGAGGCCTCTTCTTGTATGATTTCCAGTCTAATGAACAGGTCTTTGGCCCATACACCGCCAACAATCTCAGTCCAATAACCAATTTCCAAAAATGTACATTCTCTCCAGATGGCTCCCTGATTGCCGCTTCGTCGGAGTCTACAATCCAAATCTTCGAGACTGAGTCAGGAAAACCATACCGGGGTCCTATAGTGGCACCTGGATGCATTAATCAAGTGATTTTCCTCCCAGATGGGAAGCAAATTGCCGCACGTGTGGGTGATACCGTCTACACATGGGAGCTATGCCATGGCTCCCAGGTCTCAGATCAGGAGCGATTCGATCGAGCAAATATACGAGGCCATTTTAGAGGCATCACTTCGATTTCCTTTTCGCCAGATGGGACCAAGTTTCTATCATCTTCCCAAGATGGTACTGTTCATGTCCGCAGCTCTACTGACTGTATGCTCCTGCGAGAATATTGGCCAATGGAGTACCCACAAGATGTCACCGCTGCCGTGTTTGGTGTGGACAATAAGACCATTTATTTGGCCCAATATGATGGGACACTTCGAACATCATCAGGGAAGGTGCTCTACGGGCCAAAAGAGAGACAATGGATCAAAAATCTCCACGTGTATGTGTCTCCGCTAACTCTCGAAGAGCACATCGTATTTTCCTTCTCCGAGTCGAAGAAAGCTTTCGTAATACCCAGTAATGGGGACCCCGAACAGGACCTACATGAGATCTCTCTTGAAGGGAACTGGGATTGCTTTGTAGTTTCCAGCCATGGCCTCATTGGTTTCTTTTCGTCCAATTCGGGCACAATCGAAATTGTAAATCTCGAAGGAGATCATTCACCTCATCCACTTCTCATTACAAAATACACACACTCGGTTACCTTGTTCTTCTCTCAGAAGGGAGACGTGCTGGTGTCTCTCGGTAGAGATACAAGAAACAACCGGGTTCAGAATCGCTCTGATTATGGCATTAATGTCTGGGACATCAAGTCTGCAACATGTCTTCGAACTCTTTCTCTCCCTGAGGTTCATGATCGCCCTTTTCCTGCGGCTCTCAATGCCAACTTATTGGCTCTCACGAACAACAACAGCATTATAATCTACGACATTGAGAAGGGAGCACTTGTGCATACCTTCGACTCATGGAATTCCTTCTCCTATCTCAATATCCATGGCTCAAAGTTGATATCATCATATCACGGTCAAATCGTCATGTGGGATCTCTCCGCCCTCCACCGTGACACTGATGGGACAACTCCATATCCAAATGCTGCCGGTACCCTGCCATCCATACATCCCTCTTCGGTCTCACCACAATGGAGGATACAACAGAAAGATCATCGACCGACTGGATGGGTTTTAGGCTCTGATGGAGAGGTATTGTTGCGGGTTCCCTATTCGTTATGGGAATATCTGGATCCACCAGGCAGCACCCACGTCATCGGGCACCGACGCCGAATGAAGCAGCCAGATTTCATTCCTGACCTCGACTGGTTGAAGAACTATGAGGGAGTGGGGAGATTGAGCATGGAGTAGCTTGACGTTGGAAGTGTTGGAAGCGTTGTTCGCTACGATCCTCCGCGGCGAGTTCGGAATGATGTCTCAGGCTCTCAGAATCGGTGGACGGCTTGTTCGAGAGGAGGCAGGAAAGGAAACACGTTACAGTTATGGACAACCCTTTCGATACTTTTCTTTTCAATGTATGATGCTACGGGTTCGGTTCGGTTACGATAAACATCATTTATCCGAAATCGATGTATCAACGAACTACATACATACGAGAGTAGATGTCAATGACAGAGTAGTACGTTGTTTGAACGTGTCATGTTTCACGAGGCGATAGGGCTTCAACAGTGGATTGTCAAAACTAATATTTATATTCCAATGAACGCAAGGGGTTCGTGAGATCAAAAGCGATCTTCAGTCTCTTCGCACCAAGGGGGATAAAGTGGACATTGTGCCGTGTAGATGTAGGTTACGAAAACATACAGATGCAGTTCATTACTGAGTAGGAGATGGAATCCAAGTAGTCGACCGCTACATCCCTCATCTGATTGAAGAGAACACGGATCATGAGTAGAGCCACCGAGCTGCCGACGTGAAAAGGAACGATGTGGGATGGGATAAGGATATATCGCCCCTTGTTTTGACACTTCGTTTAGACTGTTGCATATATGCAACCTGATCTCCGTCTTCTTTGCGTGGCTTCGGGGTTTGACAAGAGCATACAGAGCGAGCGGTATTCGTCCACTGAATCTTGCCACTTTGAAGGATAGAAGTTTTGTCCCTGATGTTTTGGAAAGACCTTTCTCTATAGAACATTTCTTCGTCAGCTTAAGCTTAGGGAGCCTCTTATAGCTGCAATGAAAGTAGATGATCGTTAGTGAAGCGAAGCGACAAACGGAATAGTACCCAACTTGTAGAAAAGCAGAGATATGTCGCGTCGATCACGAATTTGTCAGAGTCAGGGCGAAAAGTAAAAGTATATGGTTCGAGGCATCCGGTGGAACGAAAGGAGAAGCAAAGAAAGAACGGTGGTTGACGACTCAATCGAGACCGTTTTCAGCACGATGGTATGATACAAGACGCACATTGGATATTCGGGGAACAAAGTACCCTTAGTGAGAGACTCGATACCAAAGGGTGCACAATTCAATGTGCCTCAAGTTTATTGTCTAGAAGATATGATTCGATAAAGAGTTCCGCAAGTAAGGTACGGGAGGAAGAAAACAGATAAGCGGTGAACATACTAAGAGTGTATTCCGACATTGGCTTTTGCAAATCCGTGTATCCTGAGATTGGTTTTCGCGGATTGGAGGAGACTGACAGTTTCAGTGCGGATAGAGCTTATGATGGCAGTACTTGATGATGTAGAAACCATTTCCGTCGAGAAGAATCATATTTATGAGGGGATAAGGAGACATACCTGCGAGAAGAGCCTGAAGACTCGGAGGTCAGCGCTGAGCTCTCCCTCTCATATACTATGTCACATCGTCCACGGGCGTTGGGTACGAACCAAAATCGGTGGTAAGCCGAGATACCTGGGGTCATTCATACTGGCAGTGACAGCATATTAATGGTGTCACTTAGTTGCAACTGGTGACATGTTAAATAAGTGCACATCAAGTTGATTTGCAAGGGAAGCTAGAGCGAAGTGAGGTTTTCTGTTGGTGTTGATATGCAAGCAACCAGAGCACAGTCAGTCGAACTGTCGAAGAAGTAGACCCCGGGAAATGCCGAACGGAGTTTGGATTACAGAAGACCGCTTTGTTTTCCTCCTAGAGTCCTAGTCGTCCACTTGCACAGTGCACACCTACCGTTGCGTTCAAATCTTCTGTCACTGTCATCTACGTACCTCGAAAGATCTTGGTCATCTATCGGCCCCTTCTGATCATGCTACAAGCGACTGTTCTCCCTGTATCTTGTACACACTTGCTAACTTGAACGGTCGGTTTCTTGCCCTCTGTTCAGTATGTGCTTTCCCTTCCCAGAATAACCCACTGTGACATATCAGCACATGCCCTCGCTTCCTCAATGCTTGAATGCATTACTTCCCGTGGCTGTCGATTATGGAATCGATTTATGTGCTCTGATCAGTATCTCATTGACATCGTCACCTCTATCCTCGCCGCGTCCCCTCTGGTGTGTGTCATATATCCTCTGGACTCGGGCACTGCTCCAGCTCCCGGAATTCCATTGTTGCCTACTCCTACGCCATTATACAGTGACCTTCTCGAAACCCTACCTGGCTATCATCCATAATCCCCTTGCCTCGTCCTATTTTATCTAACACATCCTCACGATCAATAGGATCTACCGTAAAAGTTATGAAAGCGGGATATCAGGTCTGTGTCTCACTGATCTATGAGGAGTCTATGGATACGTCACGGTACGTCCACTCTCCGCATTTCGTACGCTCGCTATCCTCTACTGATACATGTCGTGTAGTATTATCCAGTCTTTTGGCTACCACGGACAGGTACCTGAGCCTGAACGTCCCTTTCAACCATGTCATATATACCATCGTCAAATCGCACTCGTGCCTGCCGTCACTCGCTCTTCTCAGCCATATCCTGCTTTCATACTTTTTTACTTCAATGTCTGACACCGTTCCGATTACACCAAAATACCTCATCGAGTAGCCCTTTCTACCCTGTCTATCAGTCACCTTCAATGATCGAGCCAATTCCTTCGCCATCACCTCGACTCTTCACTTCGGACACTGGCTCTGGGACTGAAGGACCAACCAATCCTCTTAGGTCTCTATACGGCGTTGAATATACAGAATAAATAGCAAAGTCAAGGGATGCTCATGTCACCCAAGTCCATTTTTTCATTGGTACGGACATTCAATCCTTCTATTCGCTATCTGCTAACCTTCACAACGCGCATCAATGTTCAGGTCTAGACTAATACACTTTTAGCCATGCAATGTGACTCGTTGCGTATACATCACACCCCGAGCTATCTCTGCGAGTCAGTCGAGTACGTTCTCTATGTTGTAACTCATCTCATCAGCTAGACAACAGTTGTTTGTATTTTCCATGCTCTGTAATTGCACTCAATGCGGACGTCTACAGCGCTCTCTACAATCCTCCCATTCACATCGAGTAGCGACCAGTTTACTCTTCGCTATCAGCCCCTCATCGAATAATGTCATGTCTCGGAGGATAAAACCAATCTCTTTGCGCTACTATGGCACCGTCTGACTCTTTCTCACGAGACATACCTGGGAACACGATTTCGTGCCAGCTTTCTTGGCTATTCTATCATCCTCCATGCTTCGATGCCCATGGTGCACTGGTTTCTTCGTGTACTCCTTTGCTCCTGTGTACCACAACGACTCTCTAATTCAACCTTATGCTTGTCTTGTCCACTCACCAACGGTTACTATGGCACATTCTACCTCCGCTGCTCATACTCGAGGTATCTGATCCTTACTCAAGCCTTTGTCTTCCGTAGTAGGAATTTCACTAAATCCCTGCTGGACCCAACCATTGCATTCACCGTATCCCTCCTCATCCTGTATGTGGTAACATCCTGTCATGCATATATAAGAAACTAACGGGCCTCATCTATCTCTAGTGGTCTAGGAGTAGTGACCAGATGTGCTCTGAGTCTCGGGCAGAAGCCACTTGCCTTAAATGGACACTTAAAACCATATAAGGCAATCACTTCCACTAGGCGATAGGCTAAGCTCGTCTGACGTTGTTACTCCAGCGACTTGCTCTTTCCCGATCTCAGTGCTGTCTCAAATTGTAGGTAGAAATACATCTCTCAAGAAAGGTCTATTCCTCTCAAAATACCCCTTAGGCGTTCGTATATCGCCTTCGACTAGGTATCCCGATCTTCGCTATAGCGATTTCTAACAGACATTTTATATTTTCACTATATTTCGATTCTAACAGACATATATCTGTATCTACGTGCACCTAGTTGTATGTTCACTTCGTGAAGAATAAAATTTATTCCTCGAGTGGTCAGCAGATATGGGGATTTACACAACGTAAGAGGTCTCCTTGTGCCTTTGATGGGGCTGAAGTTTGATAGCCTCGATCCGCAGAATGGCCTTCCGTTGATCTGAACGTAGAGTCGGTTAAACGCTGGTTAACGGTCAACTTTGGACAAGGCAAAGCAAGGTGACAAAAGTATGGGACTGAAAGATTCGGTTCCAAATTCATCAGAATGTGGATGGTGAAGGGAGATAGGTTCTGAGTTTTCGTTAGGTGCATATACTCACGAATTGCGTTGGCAACGAAGAACAGAGGGCAGGTTCACGAGTTTTCATGAGAGGACGGGGTGTGCGCCCGTGTTTCCTGCGACATCAAGGGTGAGCGACAACTTCAGCGTTGATAGAACGTTTTAGTAATACACGCACTCTAGGTAGCTTAGTGCCCTCTTTCCGATTTGAAAACGAGATGTCTATGCGAAGATTGAGTTTATGGTTAAACCAACAGTTTGTACAACTTTGTTCATGTTGGAGGATGAAACTACGAGAAAGGTATCGCTCTGCATATAGAACGTCGTATCGTTGTCAACCCGTTGGATCTGGAGATGGTCCAATGTAACTCCCGAGGAACGATTGGCAAGGGAGTCATCTGAACGAGCAATAAGAGGGATATCCTAGATCTGTGGTTTCAGGTGTAGTTAGCCGGTCTAGAGGATCGTACGGTAAAACGTAGTGGGACCTGAGATAACGATCTCGCATTCTACCCTACCGTCAGCATTGGATTTGGAGCATCGCCTTTTACACAACGTAAGATGGTTCTTCTATGGTAGGCATTGGGGTAGAGGATCAGTAGTCGAAACGGAGAGGGAGGACGTTGTTCCATTGAATTGAATCGTCCCATGCTTTGCCTGATAGTAGTTTCATCTGTGAAGTTCGATCTGTAGAGTTTCTCGTGTTGGTTCGAGTTTACATAGCAGGTAGGAGGAGATATGGTGATGCTAGAAGATCAGTATTGAAGTTCGTGAAGCTTGAAGACGAAGATATGACACTGAAGGTTCAGAGAAAGATTAGGCCTTCGATTGTACATTTGTCGGAGCGTGGGTGGTGAAATGGATAGTTCTAAAGACTCTTGGGTGTCTTTCGACGTCCTTGCCCGAGTGTAGTGGAAGGGAAAAGATAATAGTGTTAACAAGGAGAGTCGGGGACAAGGTACTTTGAGCGCATCGTCGACGGATCATGTATCAATATGTTCCCTGTGACTAGACTTTTCAGAATGGATAATAGAATTTTTGATGCACATACTTGAAATGAGTTGGTATCCCTTGTCCTTCTAGCTATCTATGCGAATGGTAGATGATTACGCAACAAGCGTCACCAACGACCCATGATGGTTTGATTACAGATGTAGCAGATATCCCTCTTCATGTAGGATGTCACAATATGCTTGCTTTATTGAGGCGGGACATCCAAGCAAGGAAAGCTGTCCAGCGATTGGCGATGTGTCGAGAAGATCAGACGAGAGGCATAGGCATCGATTTTTGAACAGAGCTTGTCCGCTGCTGAAGAAGGCCTCTATATCGCGTCGGTGGAGCACTCCCAATTCAGCAAGAGTGCAGTAGATTTTGGAGCTTCGACGTATCTTCGTAGGGGTTCATCGTCGTCGATACGTCATAGGTCCACTGTACTTGCCGATCGTTGTAAGAGCGGGAAATGCCGGTCGGAGTTTGTAACCAGATTGATTCCCCAGTCGTATTCATCCAAGTTGCTGCTTAGAGCATACTCAGCTGCTGTAAATGTTTTGTCTCTTTTACACCTAGCGGCACCTCACACCTCCAGTATCTTCTGACCATGGCACACCTCCTACCTGACGGCTCTTGCCTCTGATATCCTCTCGGCACTGAATGCTCACGGGTTTCCTGCCCCCAAACTCGGTGCACACTTTCGACCATAGCTCTGGCTCATACCACGAAATGTACTTTCAGGATCTCTTCCCGTGGCGCTGGCATATATCTTCCCATACGAGACTTTGTACCCACCATCCGTGCTCACCACGATCATTGTGCTTCTACAGAAGATCGAAAGCGGGATAAACGCACTACGAGTCCGAACTTTGCGAACGAATATGTCACGGTGAGTCTAGTCCCCCCATTGCCTTTCTATTTCCGTTTACGCACATCACTTCCTTCGAAGGCCGACTTATACAAATTTCCCGTATTCCTGTTTCACGGTTGCGGAAGAATCGGCAGACCATATCCCTTCCTGTATTCGAGATCCTGCGTCTCACAAGATTAATATACGAATAGGTCTGCGTTTCTCCGCGTGCTCTTCTCCCGCACCTGCTTCACAAACCTTTCTATAGAGCTAGAATGATACCGGTAACGAGAATGAGGTGAGAGCGGACTTGCACGTATCGTTTGATGTCTCCTTCTATTGGTTGCTGCTGATTTTTCTCGGCCGTAGTGGCTTCTCATAGTTATTTCTGGGCCTGGCATCAGCATATAACTCGAACTTGTACGAAGAGGTTAAGAATACACACATGGAAATAGAAAGCGTATGTCGAACACATGGACAATACGACACGTGTACGCCCCGTCCAATACTTCAAGCCTTTTCTCGAAGCGAATGGGAATGGAGGCAGATTGATTTTATCATCCTTTCATTCATTGTTATCGTATACTCTGCTCTGCCTTGAGGTACATACGCTCGAAATCCTGCTCAAATTGCCGCCCTTAGGCCGAATTCAACCTCCTGTGTATTCGAACCCATATCATATTTGGTACGTTGGCGGTATTACCTTTTTTTTCTGAAAATCCGCCATATTCTTACTTAACGGAATGTAGAGCAGGGGCCTGGTCTTCGTGGTATTTGAGTTTAGCTGGTATGAAGCGATCTCCGCCCCGCCCTCTGCAAGATGTTCTACATAGGAATTGACTTGAGGTCTACGGTTCTGTATCATGGAGGTACGTGATTAGTTTTATTGTCCGCGTCTAATTATTAGTTTTCTTAACGGTTCAGGTATCTTCCCCCGGAGCCAAACCCATATATAACTGTCATTGTTTTCTTGGCGTCCTTGATTATAGAATGGTTGTTGTTAATTGACCAACAGAAACTGCATCGAGCGGTGTTCCTTCAGATATATTTCTCGCCGCCGTCTTCGTTCAGATGCCTGAATGGGAATCGTCACGCATAAGAAGTACCACACCGTCGCTGGTAGGCCACACTATGAAAGGACAGATTTCAGTTTAAGTTCGAACGTGTTATTTGGCGCTCGAATGGTGGTCCTCGAGGATCGTATCGTTTCCCATTCATTCATTCAACAACACCGCAGCGGTCAACTCTCACGTCAACATGTCTCATACACGCATATTTCCATTCCTGTCTACTGGGAACTCCCCGTATCGGCCCCTTCTACCTCATTGCCCTCTATTTTGGTTCGAAAGGTAGGTTTACTGCATGCATGCATAACAGTTCAGCGCGCCTGATATCTACTGTCGCCGATGTATCAATAGAAGAGTGTCCTTTTTGACGCCAGGTTCCTTGGTTGCCCATTTCCACACCGAGCGATATCCACAATCATCCCGATTTCGTGCAATGTAGTTTCCTTCGTCCCATCTCAATGAGTCAACACGACTACCCTTTACCCATCGGACTCAATACGTACACTCCACAATGATGCACCTACGATCTATATGAATAAACCTCCAGTTTATACTCCAGGACGACATGCAACCCCTTCAGGGTTGCTCCCTTGTTTCTCTTTGCTCACGGTTTCTCTGGGACCAACCTCCCAGAAACATCACGGTAGGTCTCTCGTAATGTGAATCAAACCTTCTCACCTCACCCTTTTCCTGATATGATAGATCGCCTGAAGGTTCATCTTCCCGGAGAGAAAGGCAAGACACACGCCACTGGTACAATTATAGTTATTGCCGAATACACTGACTCCGGGACCAGGCTTTGAGAGCTACCTTTGAGCGAAAATGAAGTATAGAGCCCGCACGAAGGCGAGCTTCCTCGTCTGCCTAGCGAGGTAGCGTCACATGAAGTGCAAGATCGTATTCAAGCACCTCTGGATATATACAGCCAGTATTCCCAACTACTCGATTCCAGCTTTAGTCCATACCCAACCTTCGTGCAAATAAGTGAGGTCTCTCAGCAACAGCATAAAGGTATTCTGACAGTATGTCCTTGAGCAGCGCATACAGCTTGCGGGCGATCTCTACTCGGCCGTTATATACTCTTATCCTCATCTAAGACCATTCGTGTAAGTGATGTATTAGCTCTACGAGTGCAGGCATACCTGTGGGTTTGTGAATTCAGGATTAGCCAGCTTGCCGAGCCATAAATTCAATTGTTGCAAGTCTCCTTGAATCTATATAAAGTGATTTTTCATAAGGGGTGAAGAAGCACTAAGAACAAGTAGGCGTACCGCGGTCCAAACTGATGCAAGGTCCATCAGTTTCATCTGTATGGTGTCGAAGGTGTCATCAGAACCAGATAGAAAATCAAGGATCTCTCGTAAGTCTTGGATGTCTTTCAAAGTTTCGGCCCTTTGCGACCTCAGTTTGTCCACCTCTATTTTCTTCTCTAAGTTCGCTCTATATATTCATACTCATCATTCTATGAGCAGTAACATGCATCGACGCTCACCAGCATGTAGCTCGCGGAGTCTCTTGATAGACGGAGACAAAAAGTTGGCGTCGGATGTCATCTAAGGAGCTCGTCAGGAGAGTGAACGAACATATATATCTCTGCAGACATACTGTGAATTGTTGCCAACATATATTGACGACAATCGAAAGAGCTTTGAATATACTTTCGTGAGACGCAAGACTGACTATCTGTAAGACATTTCCTAATTCAAAATCATTCAAAGATAAATGACATGAACCCGTTACGGACCTGTATGCGATATCTGCAATAGATCAATAAAATTAGTACGGCAAAGACTACGGTTTAGCTTTTGAAAGAGCTTACTCCTTAAGCTTAAGAACGGCCTCATTGATTTTCAAAGTTATTTCCGTTTTCAAAGAGTTGAATATAGTTGGATGATGCTCCACAAGCGACTCCCAATCGTTCTTGAATAGCTCAACGAGATGGGACAACTCCTTGAATCCATCAATGACACGTTGACCCCTTTCCCTTTTGTCATCGAGACTCTATATAGTGACAAATATTAGTCCCGGTTCCCGATCAGTTGTTCCTCGTAAGTGTTACCTTTGAGTACTCGTCAATCGCATCTCTTATCCCTGCATTACCGTCGGCATTATCTTGGTCTATGAGAATCTGCGTGAAGAATACTTCTGTGAGATCTAACAATATATCATGAGTGAGAGTTATGTGATAGACATCGTGGTTGTTACCTTGCACCGTATTCATTGCCTCGCCGGCGATACCACGAGATTTCCAAAGAAGATTCCTGAACTCCTGTGGATAAACCATTAGTTAAACTGCCGGACAAATACGGGAGTAATGCAGATCGCATAAGTACCGTCTGATACCTCTTCCATTTCTCAATGAGGCCATCGAGCTCATATCTAAACCCATCCGACGATGCATGCTCCCTCGCGCGCTGCATCCCTTGTAGAGCGATCACAAACGATCTCTCGACTAATTCCACATCCACCACAAGTTGCTTAACAGCATCTCGTACTCTGCCCTGTCTGTCTACAGCTGATGTGTTCGTAAATAGCTCGGTTATACGGGCGTTGAATCCCCCGGTACTAGTATTAGGGGAGTGTTGTTGTAGATCGGCGTTTGAGGCTGATGAGAAGCTATCAGTATCCTTTGCATGGGCCTTAGATCGTTTGAATGTCCAGTGTGGCATTGGGGCTCAGTTCGGTAAAGGTGATGGTGAGTATCGATGGGCTGATACTGACGGTGATTCTTTACTTGTAGTGCTGAAAGACCTGTAAAGCACATGGAGGAAGGTTGTTCGACAGAACCTTAACTTAGGGAAATGATATAGACCAAACGAAGGCTCGACTGGAGCTTGGATATAGAGCTATTCCGTGGGGCTGCGACATAATCATACTTACGCCTGTTGCTGTCCGCTTGGTTGTTAGCAGTTACAAGGAGCTGGAGTGCTAAGATCGAGATGAATTTCTGACGACTCAGAATCAAGGGTACAAGATCATGATGGATATTTGTCTGGCGAATTTCCCGGGTACTCACAACACCGGCGCAGCCCTTTTAGAGCCTATCCGACTTGCCGGATTCGGGACAAGGGTTTATAGAGCCTATACATAGCACAAAGCCCGTCAAAACGTGCCTACCATTCTCTTTACACAGCCAAGTTAACGTATAACGTACTAATATCATCCTCAGAATCAGATAATGAAACCGGCAGCTCGATAATTGACAAAGAAAATAGACACTACAACTAACAAATATTAGAACCGAAATAATGCTGACCCCCAGAAGCAAAGTCCTCTCTTGTTATCAAATTTTGCTCGTCGCATTCACATCAATCGCGTAATTTCGAAGTCATATCAGAATACATTGTGTTTTATTTTATGTATGCGGACAATCCTACCAGTGCATGGCATGATCTCGGAGCAAGCCACTCGTTCATAGAATATACTTTCTGATATTTATTTCCCATCCATCGGTTTTGCGAACAGAGGCTCTCTGTAAGCAGCGGATGCATACTCAGAGAGTATCTTGTTCAACACGGCATAGATCTGGTGAGCTCTCTCCACCCGTTTCTTGAATGCCGCTGTTCGGAGCTATTGACGATGTAAGATATTGTAGGTTCATTATAGCTTCGTCGATACTCACCGCTTGGGAAGTGAACTCTGCACTGAGAATCTGTTGAAGAGCGAGTTCTAGTTGGTTCAAATCACGTCGGATCTAGTTATTGATCAAAACGATGCAATTTCAAATATGTTGGGTAGGCTCACCACCCCCCAGACATTTCCAATACTCCTGATTTTTCTGGTCATGGAGTCAAAGGTACCGCTCGAGTCGGACAGAAAATCGTCAAGGGCCTTGAACTGTTGGTGATCCTTTGTTTTCTCATCTCGTTCGCATCTCAGTTTCTCCAAATCGCCTTTCTTGTCTGGAATTATGTGAGTATATACACCCCTACAATGAAGTACGACATACCATGATAGAGCCTATAGATCTGCTTGAACGGTAACGGGATAGTTACACCTTCATCATCGCCCTCCTGGATAAATAAACTTAGAAAGCGACTGATTTATGGAGAACTACAGACTTACTACAAATTGCTGCCAACAAAAAGTAGAGATAATTGAGAGTGCTGAAAGTCCGATTGACAAAAGGTTGTCTTGCGAGGTGAGGCGAAGGATCTGAAAAGCTGCATTTGAGACAAAAGGCTACACCGATCATAAGTTGTCACATACTTGCAGCTGGAAACTATGACAAAATGTGACGGTGGATGAATACAAAATCATAGAAAATCATAAATGCTTACTCTCTGAGTTGAGCAACGGCCGCATCGATTTTCTTAGCTATGTCTGTTTTCAGGGTCGAAAATATGATCTGATTGTTGTCGACTAGCTTTATCCAGTCATTCTTGAACATGACGACCCCTTCGGCTAAAGCCTTAAAGCCGTCCACTAGATCTGCACACTTCTGGATGGGTTCTTTCTTCGTAATATGCTGGGAGGCGATAACTCGTCAATGCCGATGAACTCGTGCAAAGTATACAATCTTGTCTTACGCCTGTATATTCGGCGATCGCATCCTTCAGAGTCTTGCCAGATACATCTCCGGTTATACCACTGTCATGAAGTACTCCGTTGATGAAGACAGATGTAACATCTAAAATAGAAATACACAATCCACTCTGGATGAGAGGGACAAAAGGTATACTCACCCTGTACAATATGCATTGCCTCGCTGGCAATGTCGCGAGATTTCCAAAGGAGTTTCCGGAAGGTCTAGAAACAATGAATATTTTAAAGCCATATCATGACAAGATATCTAAAACATATTACCAATCTGTGTTCCTCCCAACGCTTGATATAGCCACCCAGTTCCTGGACAAAATCCACCTTCGATACATTCTCCTCGTTGGCGTGGCGCATAGCACGTAGGGCGACTGCGAACGACTGCTCGACAGATTGAATGTCGCAGATAAGCTGGTCGATAGATTTCTCTATAAACTCGTTCTGTTTTTCTTGTCCGATAACTGTGTAGACCTTCGCTATGTCATACGTTTCCCCCTCGCCGTGCCCGCTACTGGATGACCAGGGTAATGGCATGTTGGTATCGGTAAGTGTGAAGATAACGTAGCGAGGTGCTAAGGGAGATAGAGTCGAATAGCGACTTATGTACTGATCCCGGCGATTGTACGGGAGCCTTGTCAAGTAGTATATGTACAGGTGGCATGGAAATCGCGTTTTGATATCAGAGCTCTAGATAAAAATAGAACCAACGAAGGCCCATGACCACAAGGGATGAATTTCAACTGACACTTGAAACGATGTAATGCAAAAAGGAGACATAAGGACACCTAATTTGGGTGACCTAAGTATCCTCTTCCCCTACTGAGTGAACACTTATCACGGGTGTAGATTCAGTCACTCGGTGCGCGGCTGCTTTCCCAATCTTCTAAGCTCATAAGTGGAGCTAGAGCGATTACTGATGATCGATGGATGCAGCAAAAGTGACACGTCCCCCAATGACTGACGTGAACGAATCTAACTTAATTTCAATGCTTTCGGGGAATCGCATGTGTCATTATCAAAGCAACACTGGTGCGAATGATCAGCAACACCGTTTTCACGATATGCAATTGCTTCACCTGCTTATAGAGCGGTAGATACCATCTGATACTAGATATGGGTTATTTGAGTTCTGTCCATAGAACATTTCAGCAGGTGCTCTCGGTTCCCGAAGACCATATAGAGAATATGTCAATTGAGTTAGTCGCTGTGACTGACGATATATGGTGAGGATGACAATCGATCCTAATCCGGTATATACAACTGAGTATACATCCGGTATAGTACATACCCGTTGCCTAAAATGAACCGAGATTCTTTCCATGAGTTTCAAGGACGGGAGGAGACTGATACCCTTGGAATATGGCTTGTAGAAGATCATGGATACGGCTGGCTATTTCGACTCGCTTATTGAACGTGTTTCTGTGTACCTGTAATCGCCACGTTCAGCTAAAATATGGTGAGCGAGAATACGCATGCTTACATCTGACTGTGCGCTGCTTTGCACATCCAAGAAATTATTCATAGCCTTCAGATCAGCTTGCACCTGGAACGATGCTCGTGAGATAAATAGCTCTATCGAGAAAGTGTGTACATACGGCAGTCCACACCGATGCTGTGGTTTCCATATTTGCCTGAATAACACCAAAAACGTCGCTATATGCAGTCAAGAATGCGTCAAGGGCGTGGAATCCCTCGAGATGAGAAATAATGGCATCCCTTTCCTGCCTCGCTTTTTCCAATTTGCCTCTGATTTCTAACGGACAGTGAATAGGGGTGATAGATAGAGCGAGTATAAGACATACCACTTTGAGAGTTGCATAGCTGCTTGAAGAGGTCATCGCGAGCTGTATGATCAAATGTGATAGTCTATGCGCCAAGTTAGATAAAGCATTGGAAATTGAACTTGCTGAGCGGTACCGGAAGCGACATCCATGCCGTTGGACAGAAATGGCAAACGACATTTAGTGCATGAGAGCTGAAAGTGAACATATCTCGAGGCGAGAGAAGTAGCGAAATCTGAGAAAGCATCGTTGAGCAAGAATGTCACATACAATCATAACGCTTACTTGTCTCCTATGCCTGGTATCCGGAAGTATCCACGGGTAAGATACATATGAAGCAAGATAACTGGCACTCACTCATCCAGTTTGACCGTGAGACTCGCAATATCCAAAGTCAACTTTCGCAAACCGGGCGTGCTGAAGTCAATAGCATGATTTTTGACAACCCTAGCCCATTCTGTTTTGAATGACATCATTTGTCGGGAGAAATCCTTAGATTTGTCGACCAATTCTTGGCCTTTGGTCTTATTGCTCTCGAGACCCTGAAATAATGATATCGGATGTGAACATGGTCCGCTTGATGTTCGATCTCACCTTCGAATAGTCTTGAATTGCGACTTTGAGATCCTCTACAGGTATTGTCGTGTCCAAAAGAATCTCTTGCGTGAGTACACTGGAGAGGTCTGTTGGGGGAAAATTCATCACTAAGGAGAAAGGGTAGTGAACGCGAAAGATGAACCTTGCATCCCGAATTCCACCTGCCCAGCTACATCGCGGGAGCTCCACATCAACGATCTGAATGTCTGGGATTCGATAAGATGTTCATCATATTAGTTATATTAATAATGAGCATAAATATTGGATTATTACCTCCCTAAGTGATTTCCACTGGCTAGTTAATACTTTGACGTCGTCGGCGAAAGACGTAGACACCGTAGTACTGTTGTCCTGTTCGATCTTCCACAGTATAGTTTCGAACATAGTATCAACATAAGAGACATATGTAGAAAGCCTTTGAGCCTCCGCTATCGTCTCGTCACGCATTCGAGAAAGTCCATTGTGGAACTCGTCTTCGGGACTCAGTTTGTAGGACGCTACAGGGTGAGATATCTTGCTGCTCCCGCTGAAGAGACTACGAAGCATCATAAACATGATGGGTTAGGGGATACGTGTTGCAAGAGGAGTGAGTTGTGGGAAGAGGTTCAGTGAGCAGAACCCCTGAGAACTCTTGGAGAGAAACGAGGTGTGCATGAGGGAATACCTAGACTCGGAAGAACTTGAATCACAAACCATATCTGACGTAGATCGCCGATGTGCTGATTCGTAGTTCATACAGTACGATATCCTGCAACATTATTGGCCGATATAAGAAACACCTTCAATGCAAAAGCGAACTTAGCGAAGTTTCGACTCCCTTCATACCAAGTTTTTCTAATAATCATGATATTATAGGACACTCGTCAACGTTCGGAGCCTATGTACGCATGCCCAGTCATGTGCGAGGCCCAGCGTGTATTCGACGAGCCAGCTGTCTGCTTGCGTGTCTGACCTCGGAAATGAATGCATCATGTTAGAAGAGCCCCGTCCTATGTGACCAAGCCTTGCTGGTGTTTTCGTAATCGTCAAGCTAGAGTTTCTGACTATAAATACTGCCAGCGGCTTGCTGAAGAACTTGGTGGTGCCAGAGTGGGTGTTGGAACATCGAGAAGAGTTACGCGCCTAGCTATAGATCTTTTGTCATCTGTCATACTTGAACGTCTAATACATTTCCTATTCTGCATCCTTCAAATAGCCTCTATTACATAGACCTCAGCCGCGACAGACCAATCCCCGTTAGTCAGTTCTGGCTCAATACGTTATAGCTACATAATAAAGGATGCGGGTTTCGTGTGCTATTAATAACAAACCAATAGAGGGAAATGAATCGTCTAACAAGTGAGATTTGCTATAGCATCGACTCCCAAGCACATGTTCACGGTACACGTTCTGTCAATTAGCCCCACACGCAGTCGAGAAAACTTGCTTCAATATCGTCGCACGTTGATGTACTCATTCACAGTTTCAGTAAGAGTTCGTAATTTTCCCTGCGTTTATGTCACAATATGATCGCCTCTTTACTACCGTTTACATTAAAGTAATACCTGGGAACCTCCTTGCATCCGGCAACAATGAAGTCACGGCGAACACCTTCTCAATATCAAGAATTTCATGTGGCCATGGATGGGGCTTCCTTTTCCAATCATCTCCTATAGATCGCTAACATGTCTGACCCTGTTCGAACTCTGTATATAATGAGACTCCTGTTCGCTATGAGATGTGAGGTAAGTAATAAGACCATGAGGCGACTTGATAAGCATCAGGTGGTAGATATAAGAGCTGACGAAAGGTTTCTATGATCATGTAAAGACGGGCTAGGATATATAGAAGGACAATAGAATAGACCAAAATATGTAGAAGCGTACGGATCATTGCCGCCGTCCAGTTTACGTTATCGACGTCCAACATATATCTAAACCATTCTTCGAGTGCTGCACCGACAAAAACAGTCAGGAATATCGCCATTCCTGAAGCTGTAACCACAACAGTCGAGATACGCCAGAGTATATGCTCGATGCAGGTGGGGAACGAGTCATTCCAAGCAAGTAAATGCAGGAGCCCATACACGGAAGGCGAAATGAAACCAACGGCCCAAACAAAGTCTTCACCCCTATATTTCTCGAGGATTGCGTTGGGGACGAGCTCCACGACTCCGCCGATGTTTAATGCACCAGAACCCGAAGCTCCGTCACGGTTGATGTCCTCCGTAACCTCCACATTCGACTTAATTAGCGTCGGCTCTGTCGAGATACGGGGTTTCTTCCACCAAGGAAGGTAAGCCAGAATGGCACAGACTGCATATCCTATCGTTGAAACCTCAAGAACACTGAGAGAGAGCCCTTCAGCCCGTCTCAAAATGCATGTCATGCAAAATGAGAAAATCTGAAGTAGGGCGACGGCTTTGGAGAGTGCGTCCCGCTGGCTACGAGCGAAGATCGATTCTTCAGATAGTTCGGGGACGCGAGAAGGCGAATGTTGCAGAATTCGCTGTACTTCACTCCCACTCAGTGCTTGATATGATGTAAACAGCTCCGCGGCTCCCGCATTGTCAGCAGCAATGGCATAACCTCCCATTACGGCGTAGAACGAATGAGTGAGTGTCCAACGGTGCAGTCGAGGGGGTATACTCTGGATCAAAAAATTGAGCATGTATGTAGTGTCAGGAATCTCAAAATAATACCTACCAAGCTCCTCTCAGGGACATCTCTGCTGAGCCGTTTCCTGCATATTCGGGAGTGCCGAGAGACAGGAGCAGATGAGAAACATCCCAGTCGATTTACGTTATTGCACAGAATGTATGCTTGTCTGAAGTCTTCAAAAGCTATAACGAAAAGGCTTTCGGGACAAAGGAGAAACACGATGAACTGTATTGCTCCCTCGAGAAGATCGTGAAGTACAACACGATGTTCCGGTCTTCGCTTGGGGATATTAGGGTGCCAAGCCTGCCAAACACAAATGAAGATTGTGCTGAGACATATCGTCAGAATGTTAGATGTGCCACGGGACTGGGGTGCCGATGCCCACAGGGATTTCCTGCTGGAAAGACATGATTGGAGTGGATTATCACTCAGTGAGGAAGACATAGTGCCGATGGGCGATGGCATAAAACCAGCCCAGAATACATTCTGTTCTTATGTAGTAACCCGTGGGCTTCTATTTGTACCGAGACCACAGAATTTACAGCATTGTGTTATCATCAATGTGCATATCACGCCTTCGCAATGAACATTCGCTTGAGGTCATTCGCACCAAAGTTCAGGGCGATGAACGTCAAAAACGAAATAGCTACTCCATGAGGAACTCACCGCGAGTGCGTGTCCAGCTTGCTCTGGTGAGCATGTTCTTAAATTCATGATAGAGGCAACTGCCGGTGGCGGGAGGTATTGGTATAACCAGGTTCCTTTGAACACTAATTCTGGACTAATCGCAAGGGTAAAGCCACTTACATAATGAGAAAGAGCTCCACGAATCATATCGATATCAACGACTCAAGACTATTTGGTGGGGTACAAACTGTGACTAGGGAACTAGAATTTAGCTTGCGGATCCGGTGTGAGCGAACGAACGAGAGGCCCAGTTTCAAGAAGACAATTATATGGCGAGTTGTATTTGAGCTCCGGCCCGTAATTGCCCAGAAGTACTTGAAAGTAGATTATTCCCAAGCCCAATGAGGGAGGCTACTACAGAAGTATTCAGAGCCTGGGGCGGGTCGAGTATATGTATATGTAACAATGAGGCACTAAAATACTGTCAGTCAAGTTCCTCGTATTTAATAAGATTCCATGACACTAGACTCACCACGAGCACAGTAGCTTACCAGTACACTGTTCCGGATCAAAACTCGACTTCGTGTCATGGTACATGGACGAATTCATTGCGGTTCAACTACACCCGTAAGACGTAATCTGAATATTCACGTGTGATACTGAGTCATACGTATCACAGACAATTTTGGCTTCTCCAATTACGAAAAGGGTGAAGGATGCGTAGTAGTAAAAATTTACCGTCATAGCCATTGGGTATGGGTCACGGTCATAATATGCATGTGTGCCGCGGTGACCAATTCGAATAGATCACTGGCTCTTGGACGTTGAGAATCTAGCTGGAGGGGAGTAGCACCGTGACTATGCTAAAAACATTATATTTCACTAAAGGGCAACATCCCCCTTAGTGCTATATTCTCATATGTATTTTGAACAACGAAGGTTTTAGTGCGCCCGTACGATTGTACACAATGTCACAAAAGCTATGGGGCTGTCACATTTCAGTTGTAGGTGTCTATCTGACCATGGTGTTTGTATTAGTGATAACGTCGTAAGTTACTAGCACCAAACTACTAGCACTGGGTATAATTGCAGCGTCTATTCGAACGTAGGTCTATCTAGAGGATTTAACCTGACGAACGTGGAAGAAACTTTGAACGAATATTACGATGAAACGCCTATACCTTTAAGTGTGTTTCGGTTTGGTAGAAGAAATGAGCATCGTACGCACATAGCTCGCCATCGGACATCGAAGGTCGATTGTTATACTAGTACGCGGTGTCATTGCGATTTGATTCACTGGCCCATTCTTCCAACTCTTCTTTCGCTCTCTTCGGTTTGAGCTTTCTCTTAGGAACAATCAAGTCAGTTCCTGCTTGCGTTTTCTTCAGACCAACCATGTGTTCGTGATCTGACTACAGAGCAAAATACGATAGCATCAATGGTATCGAAAAGAGATATACATTGGCCGGCCATAACAACGTCAACAATCAACCTACTGCAAGAGGTGATATAGGGTGTTGATACATCACGGACAATTAACGGCTGGGCGAGAGGATCTTTAAGCTTCGCTTTCAAGACTGCAGTCTTGGTATCTGCAGTCTTCTTTTGGTGTTTCGTAGGTACGGGAATCGTCGTCGTCGCTACAAAGTAAAATAAGCTCCAACACAAGGAGAGGGAGTATATATGAATAGATCTACCTTAAGCCCATGCCGGAATTGATCTCGATTTCCATTGCCTCAGGTGCTTCACGCAACCCATGCTTTTCATGATTCTCCTTCTTGACTTGCTGAATGGCGTCGATTTGGCGGGCGAGCTGAATACGCGCCTCTAGTTATATAGAACTCAGCAGTCATTTCCGGGATCTCTTCCTCATCTACACACTTAGTTGGTATGTAGGCGGAACGATATCGTAAGAGATGACGTAATGATGAAATAAAACTCACTTCTCCCAAGACTACTCAAAAGTACCCTCACGATCCGCCTCTCGTCTACTATGCACATCAACTGAACCCATCATCATCGCTCGAGCCGCACGACCGTTCCGATCAACGTACGCATCAGTAGTGCGAGGGACCTGGTAGTGCACAACATGATTGACCGAAGGTATTATCCAAACCGCGGGCAGCGATGTCGGTGGCCAAGAGTACAGAGTTAGATGTGTTTTTGAACCGATCAAGATTCTGTAGTCGTTGACGTTATTCAAGTTGGGAGTACAAAGGGAAGGTCTTGACCTCGAGCAGTTCCATAAGGGGAAGTAATCGACGAATCCCTTCGATAGAAGAAAGGAAGATCGACCAGGGTAACGCTAGAGGAGATAATATAAGTACGCGTCCTTGTCGTTCCCCAGACAGTCAATTTTGCCTTCTCTGAGGGTGGAGACAGCCCCACCCTGAGGGCTAAGGTGGATGACCGTTGGTTCGGGGTCCCGGAAGTCAAGTTTCGTGACCAAGTCATTAAGTGTTGAAGCTGGTTTGCGCTTCTTTTTCCCTACCACCGTTGTCGTTTCTTCAAGTTCTTTGAAATATCTTTGCTCAGTGTGGCTGAGAAGACGAATGTCTGCATGTCCGTCGCCAACGAGTCGTCCTCATTCGCTAACGCGTCTTGTTCCTCCGTTTCTGATTCTTCTGACTCAATAGCTTCGTCTCTGTAAAGTTGTCAGCCTCTGTTACGCACAGTAAGACGAGACGTCTTACTGCGCTGTTCTCATTGTGAGCCTAAGAATGTTATTGAGCTCAGCAAAATGGCCCATTTCGATCATACGATCCGCTTCGTCGAGAACCAAGAATCTGAGATTCTTGATTTGGCTAGCCAAGTCGTCATCCTGTAGAATACAATGACGACGTTTGGAAAAGGACATCTTGCACAATTTCTTACCTGTTGTAAAATATCCCACAGTCGTCTCGGTGTCGCAGCAAGCACATCGACCCCTCGATCTACTTAGGATTCTCCCCTGTTTCTGTGCGGAGCTAACTATCGTAGCAACATCGACTGAAAGGTGTCCTCTAGGTTTTGACAAAGATGATTCAGGAACTCGGTTTTTCTTCCTCTTTTGCGTTTGCCAATTGTGTTTCGTCTCCTGTCGGATAGGATAGATGAGGCAACGGGATCATCCTGTTCAGTCTTCACCGCTGAGTCAACAGTTTCCACCTCGTGTAGACACACGCCCAGGTGTGATGAAACTTAAAAGACGAGCTTACGAGCAGTAAGAATGAGAATTAAAGTACGGGGGATCGCTTCTGTTCTGTGCCTACAGACCCTAATAGTAGATTCGCGCCTGAGGTTTGGTAGGCTCGATCCGTTGAATATGTTCCCACTGGTTCGAGTCCAAGGCGTTGATTGTATGCTGACTGTATTAAAGAAAGATAGTCAATATTGGGATCAGTGAAGCCTGGTGACGGACGCTTGCCACTAAAAGTCCAGAGAAGGGATAAGTTCATTCCAAATCCATCCGAGAGCGGATGGTAAATACCCTGTCTATGCGAATAGCTTCGGCTTTTCGTCAGAGGTGTAGGCAACAAGCGTCACCAACTACCAATAGTCCTTCGATCATGGATGCAGGAGGTATCTCGCTACACGGATTGTCGTTTACCTATTGAACCCGGAGACGAAAGTGAAGGAGGTTGTCTGCACGAGCAACGGTTGGGGATGCGTCAACGACATAGATTTACGGAAAGCGTTTGTTTGCTGAAGCGTGCCTGTCAAGGCGATATTGACAGTGAAGCAAGAGTGTTAGAGTACAGTACAAGATGTTAGACAGTTTCTTCGAGGTATCATCGGTAGTCATCGGTCCGTTGCACTCGTGAGAGCGGGTAATGCCGGGCGGAGTTTGGAACCAGATTGCTTCGCTTTCCTCAACGTTGCACACGTTGATCACTACAAAATTTCTACAAAGTACTTTTGCTTACTGTATTGCTATCAATTCCTTGTCTCTCGTCACCTTAGGCTTTTTGGATCTGACATCGGTATTTATACCAAAGTTGGACGAAGAGAACATGGACATCCAGACTCAACTGCGTTGGTAGTCTCATTACAGGCTTCACAATATACACATGGGAATAGAATGTGTATGTCGTTTCGTGTCCCTGGTTAGGTGCATGCGTAGGGCTGTGTACAATAGTGGAGAGAGGATCGCACTTTTGATCACGAATACCATATGCTCTACTCCGCTCAACTTGCCGTTGTTAGGCTGAAATTCGATCGGGTTCAGACTCCCATGTATTTAAACTAATATGTGGTACGTTGACCGTATTATCTCTTCTTCAGAATCCGACACATGTTTAAAAAAATATAGAGCGGACTCTAGTCTTCTGTTCTTTGATTAGAAGCTGGTACGGGGTGAACACTAGTGAACCCCAAGCCGCTCTTACCTTGGAGCATCACTATGAAAGGATAGATGTCAGTTTAGGTTCGTACAGTGCCGAGTGTGAGGCTAGAAACCGGTAAGATGTCCTTTTTTCTGCTAGCCTACTTGGAACCATTCAATTCGAGTTTGACAGAAGCTCTCAGCCACTATGCTCGCCTAATCTCAGTGTTACGGTTTTAGACTGGAGCGTGAAGTCATAGACTAACATCACTACTTTGACAATTTCAGGTGTCATACAGTCTTTTGGGAACCACACTCGGTGGTATGTTGAGGCGTTATCGACTATCAGAGTGACCAAGACTTCGTTCAACGATGCTGTTTTCGAAATGTCAGTGAAGGGTCAAAATGATTTATTCCTCCCCTCGCGTGTCCATATCCCACCCTTACCTTCTTTATCCTCCGACATCGCTATTGATCAAATCCTCGATTTTCCGAATGGCGAATCATCTCATCGGAATTCCGTTGCCTCTTCGATTACGATCCCGGATGGCCTATTCGTCCGCTTCTTGCGACTATTCCATAGACGAAAATCGCCGAGAAAGCAAGCCTTTGCCAGTGCCGTTTGACAATATGCTGCTTTCAGTTCATGTCTAACAAATCGCTTCAAGAGACGCTATATCCAGACATCACATCATTCGAATAATGACTATGAAGAACGTACTATGTTCGCAACGACTTCTGTCGCTGATGGTATGTTCGAAAGGGTCCGCCTTTGGGTGAGATAAACTTGCTCAGCTTCTCTCGGAACCGCTAGAATTGTCCACGGTGACGAGATTATTGGTTATTTTTGCTATCCTCACTGGCAAGTCAAGCACGTTATAAAATTCTCCATTGTAACAGGGTTCTCCATCCCATTATCTATTGCGACCGCTTCCACTCAAGGCAATAATGGATGTGTTACACAAAATGTGAAGGCATTGAGTGAGGTATGTGTGAATATGTCCTTGCTTACAGTCGAAAACACATTCGTTTGCCATAAATGGATGGTCAACTTCCATATAAGGCAAACACTTCCAGAAGGTCAGTATGAGGGCGACTCGCTCGTTCTCAGCCTCGTGGTCTTGTGTCGTAAGTGCAATTGGGCGTCGCGGTAGGCTATATCCCTCGAGACCATTTGTTCGTTCTCAACGTAACTTCTAAGCGTTCGTGTCGACTTCCAATGTGTACCCCGATCTTTGCTGTAGTGATTTCCGACTGTTACCTTTTACTTTTGTCTCTATTACGTTTGCCTCTGGACGATATATATGTTTTTCTGTTTATTCGGGGACGATAACCTCCCGTTACTTCCTAAATGGCGGCGAGAGATGTGACCTTGAACGATCGCTTAATTACATGGTTCATCTACGACGTAGTAGTAAATTCCGACTCCTCGTCGAACAAGAGTTTGCACGCCCAAAAAACGACCCAATATTCCGTGCGCAACAGTCTCAATAGGTTTCATCACTATGCGGATGGAGGACCCGAAATTCGCACAGAACCGATGTGTCGTATACAGAAGTCAGTAATGAAAGCCCGCGAAAGACATCTTCTCGGAGAGACGGCAATTTACAAAAATGAGATACCACTTGTAGGAGCTGGAGGGCTACGGTCCCTCGATGACTGGGACATTGGTAAAACCATAGCACCATCAGGAAGAGAAACGATATGGCATGAGATACGATATCAGGGTTTTCTCCTGCGAGTAGTAGACCCAGACGTTGCTCACAATGTAAGATGATTATTTTGGAGTCGGTTTCGGGTGGAGGATTGAGGATTGAGGAAAGAGATGTAGGGGTCTGAGATTTGACCATCTCTCTCCGCAGGATTTAATCTCGTTGGGTCGAATATACAGTCTGTTAAACACTGCTGACGTCGACGTTGGAAGGTAGATGACCAGTGGGAGAATTGGTGATAAACACACGGCACTGGAAAAGGAATAAGTGTGTTCGATGCCAGGTGAAGATAGAGAAAGTAGAGGGATTTGAAGTATTCTTTAAGTGCGTGTGCTCGCATGTTAGCAACGAAGATTGGAGGGCAGGCTCGCGAGTACGGCATGAGAGGAGACGGTGTGACCCTTGCGTCTGTGTTCCTGAGTCCGGGGTTCTCCGCATTGGAGGTATTTGACAATTTCAGCATCGATGAACCTTCTGATACACGTACTTTATATGCTTCGGTAGCCCGCGTCATGGGTATGCAAAAATCGGGTTCATGATGAGAGGTCCATGCAATGGTCATCATCAGCGAGTCGTAATGCTTCGACCATGAAGTAGGATAATAGCAGTGCGAAGAGGGCATCTCTTCCCGTGTAGAACGTCCCATCGTTGCTGACCTATTGGAGGTGGTCCAAAGTCGGTCCTGAGGAACGATTGTCAAGGTAGAAGCCCGAGTAGTAGGAAATACATCCTGAATTTCCAGTTTAGTTGTAATCGGTGACGTGTCTGGAGGATCGAACACACGAGACAATAACGACATACAGAAGAAACTTGTTTTCAGGAAAGAAATGTTGGCGTCGATGTAATCGGTAAGTTTAGAGTAAGGGTGGCAGTCGGTCAGAAGTTGAATGTTGCTAGACGTGCGCATGAGGACGTTGAAGCAACATCATGTTGGAATGAATGTCAAAGGGTCAGTCTCGAACAGAGGCACTCGGAGGAGCACGGATATTGCCGGTCGGGGTTTGAAGCTGCAATGGCCAAACGTCTGGTCGAACAATTCGACTTTTCGACCTGACTGTTATCTGTTACCAGCAAGCTGCTCTCCCTAGAAGTGTCTTCATATAATGGGCTACAGCTTGACTTTGACATCGCTTGGGAATCGGCACTCTCTGGACTCTCACTTTCTCTTCATTTCTGATCTCTTTCCTGCACGAAACGACTTGGTGTCTCTCTAGTAACCGCTGATGTAATATCCTCGCAACTTACCTCGTCCCGCCTCATCTATTACAGCCGTTTCACAAAACCTAGTCGCAGTGTTCATTTTTTTTCGCTGTTTACCACGGTTTAAGCGCTACAATGTGGCTGAAGTGCCACACAGCATAATACCTGCTGTATTGTAACCACTTTGGTTTTTAAGCTTGATTTGTGTTTTGGGATGCTATCCCTGTGTTCAGAATCAACTTACGAGGCCTCTGACGGTCTCAAACCAAGTATCCAAAAGATTCTCGTGAGCTCGGTCAACGCACGTGCGGGCGTTAGAGGCCATCAATGCGTTTCCCACGTTTCCAAATTGAGACGTCTCGTTTCGGTTGACGCCTGAGTGGCATCCCCATTGACTATAAGAACATTGCGGCATCGAGTACATAGTGTAGGGTGACGCACTGATAGATATCAGAAGTGAGAATACTGAAGTTCCACTCCATGAGTTATTCACGCAGATTTAATTTAATGAGTGTAATGTCCATGTATGGAGTGTGGCTACCGCGCATGCCGTGTGGCTGTCGCTGTGGCAAGGTGGAAAAGGCCGCCCATTTGCGCGCCTACAAGCCCAAAAACCGAGAAAAAATTGGACGCTGCGACTAGGTTTTCTGAAAGCGCTATAGTATTAGACCATTGCTTCATGTCTTCTCCTTTTTGCTGGGCGTGCACTCATCCTTCCTATATATCTCGCAAACCTCATACTAGAGATATACATTTCTTAGTTCGAAAGACGGGAGTCTCGAATGGTGGTCATGATACGGGTCTAAATGACGTAGTGTAGCAGGATGGTGAGTGATTCCATACTCTCGTTCAATATTTCGCTTGCCAATCTGATAAACGAGTAGCTGCCCTCCCTAGATATGTTCGTCCCGCCTGTAGGGATCACCTATCAACATTCATTGCATATGTCTGTTCATCGAAAACACGATTGTCAGAAAATGTCAGAACGTAAACGTAACTGAATCAGGCCGATCGCTGGAGTCTTGAGTTGACTGCTTCAACTCCGGCCTACCTACTACCCGACTACTACCTAGAGCCCACTGGCGTGCGTACTTCTGATGCAGTATATTACTTGCTTTTCAGATATAACTCTCTATCTCGATGCCTTGTATGCTGGACTCATAAATAACCGTATACATTCCTCAGACATTGCGTTTGCCATCTCTCGCTATAGACATAAACTGTCTGCTGCAGTGCTCATTCCTCGCACATCTAATTAGAAACGAGGAATTCGTACAAACAATTCACTGTGGTTTGATCGCCAAACGTCATGGACGATGACATGGTCCAGTCAGCTTTCTAGTAAGCACGTTCAAAAGTCTCGGAAGCGTGTGTATATGTTCACAAGTTATTTATGATACGTCAAACCGTCAGGTTCATTGTGTGATGTTCAAGCGTTAGGCCGCTTGGCTATTAAAATCACTGAATGGTCATTTGTTTCGATCGAACACTACATCCAGCTTCCGCGAAGGTAATGGTATATGCGAGAAGAGGTTAGTACGACGTTTGGAATACGTCATTGAATGAATTTTCATAGATTTGATAACCCTCGGGGTACTGTATACACCTCCTTATATTCGCCGAAGTTACATGGCAGATTGTATCATTGAATCGCCCGTTATCTATTCCTGTTTTTAATCTAAGTGTCATGCTACAATGGAACATGCTGTATGGGGATATGTCGGTGTGCTTATCGAAGCCATGCTTACCCTGCCTCGAGGTCGATAAGGCAGTGAGTATTATCACAACCAAGCGCTCTTATACACGTTTTCCACCTGAGCATCCCCTGCCCTCCATCCTACTCACTTCTCACCATACTTCACCCACATTTTCGATCTGACTGACGCTAATATAGGAACGTTGTCTATGGCACTTCCCCCTAAACTCATTTTACACGGTATGTCCAATACACAAACTACAGAATTCACATACTCACGAATCACGAATATTCATGGTAGTCCATCGAGTGTCCGATGTACAGCTAGAAAAGTGGTTTGTCCATAAACCTCCAAAGCTATATGTCGAAATCGAAATCAAGACAAGCGATTCTATACACCGTCCGAAGACAAAGGAAATCCGTGATATTAATGCTCAATGGGAAGAGGAATTCGTATTGTATGTCTTATTCTATCAATGTTGTGTAGCCAGAATTGATGGTATTTGAAGGGATGGAACCAAGGATAACCAGATTGTACGATTTTATCTCAAACATTCCCCTACTATCGGGCGCGATCGTACTATCGGCGAGGCGGAGTGCATACTATCGGAGTTACTTCCATTGTCTGGAACGCCTCCTACCCAAAGTATATCTCGTTCTATCTAAATTAAGATTGTTCTATTCACTCGATCATTTTCTGTTGTTCCAGAGGATTTGAAACTTTACGATATCAAAGGAACAGGCCTCATCGGTACAATTGTGGTTAGTGCCGGTTATCGAGGCTCTCAGGACGAAGCACAACTCTCGAGCGAGGATGTAGAGGAAATTCCGTATGAAGAAGACACGCAGGAATCACCCGACAATGCAATACAAAATGTAGCGGACGATACGGCGGATCTACCTGAGGAGATGCCAGAACCGAGCATAGAGACGCAAGAGTTATCCAAAGACGCAGTGCAACACTTGTTTGCGGAAGCCAATACCGTCGTAACGGAACGACTCGGTCCTGACAGCCTGTTTGGGAAAGTAGGGCAGCTTCGCGATAGGTTGGGCAAACTGAGTGGGATTGTCAGCACGATTGATAAGCTAGCAGAGGTATTCTACAACTCCATCGCCCCTATGAGTATGCTGACTTTACTTCACATAGTTGCATCCATGGGTTGATCTTGCATGGCAGGTCTGCTCATCGCTTTACAAGGTACGTCCTATCCCCAGGTTCAAGTATCGTTACTTATAGCGATTCATCAGGTGGCTGAGAAGCAGTACATTGCGGACGAGAAGATCATTGATCTCGTCGCCACAATTGAGGCTACCTTTGGCTTCATCGAGGACGCAGAGAAAATCAAGGAGGATGCAATCCCTCTCCGGCCGATCATTGAGGACCTGCTGAGACAAGTGGCAGAATGCGCAACATTTATATGTGCTTACCTTCAACCTAGCTTCACGAGTACGTCTTCTGTCGATCAGATCTGTGATTGTACGGTGCTGATGAATATACAGAGAGGGCAGCTAAGGGACTGTTAACGGATACAACTAAAAAGATCGCTGAGTTCACTGCTCAATTTGTCAAACTCCGGGAAAGCTTGAAGGAAAAGGTGCAGTTGCACACCGGGCTGGTCAGCTCCAAGGTCCTTGGGGTTGTAGAAGCACTACGTATGTCGCTTGTTCCTATTATATTTAATCCAACTGACATTTTCTGTAATGCAGGTGAATTCAGTATCATCAACGTACTTAAACCATCTGACATGAATGCCGCGAATCGGCCCCTGTGTCTCCATGGTACTCGTGAAGGCATCCTGCAGAGGATTATGGACTGGGTCGAGAATGTCGATGACAACGAACAGAACATTTTGTGGCTCCATGGGCTAGCTGGGTCTGGGAAAAGTACTATTGCAAACACTGTCGCAGCGCGTCTTCACGAGTTACGTCGTCGGGGTGCATTTTTGTTTTTCGAAAGAAATAAAACCGATCGCGATGCAGTCATCCGAACAATGGCTGCACAACTTGCTATCGCAGACCCGATTTTACGGTCGCGGATATGTGCTGCTATTGACGAGGACCGAAGTATTGTTGACAACTCCCTCACAAAGCAATTTGCCGATCTACTCCGTCGCCCACTCACTACTGCCGCCCAAACTCTCCTTGGTCCCATTGTCATCGTACTCGATGCTTTGGACGAATATGGAGATGTCAACTCAAGACGATCGCTTCTTAACCTCATTGCCAACGAGTTCACACAACTTCCCACCAACTTCCGGTTCCTCATCACGAGTCGACCCGAGTTGGATATCGACTCGTTGCTCTGGTGGAATCCGAAAATCACATCAATCTCCCTAAATGAGATCAGAGATACAATTCCAGAGATTCATCTCTACTTGGCATCCGAACTAGCCCACATACGAAAGGTAAAAGGCATGCCAGACAACTGGCCAAGAGAAAATGACTTAGACGAGGTGGCAGACATGTCAGAGGGACTCTTTATCTGGGCATCGACGCTATCAAAGTTTCTACTGAGTACCAATGACCCAGCTGAGACATTGCGAAGCATCCTCTGGTCGGGCAACGCGGACCATGAAAAAAGGCTAGATCAGCTATATGCTACAGTGCTGAATGCCAGGAATGACTGGCATTCTGGACTAGGCGAACAATTTCGAGTTGTAGCAAGGATTGCTCTACTGTCCGAAACACCACTCTCTGACATCGATATTGATCAACTCTTGGAACGTCCGGATGGCAAATCGTGCCGCGGTATATTCGAAGACTTCCATTGCCTTTTCGATCACAACCCCGGATGGCCCATTCGCCCACTCCACGCATCATTTGGCGATTATCTCATTGATATCACCCGCAGTGGAGGTCAGCCTTGGTCACTGGCTAGGTGCGACGCAGACCATTATCTTGTGTTGCGCTGTTTTGATATCATGTCTACCCAACTTTGTTTCAATATTTGCAATTTCGAGACATCCGGTCAATTGAACAAGGAATATCCCGATCTCAAAGAACGCATTGAGAAGCATATATCTCCGCAGCTGAGATATGCGTCAATGTACTGGTGGTATCACTTGAAGAGGATTCAGACTTGGCAGGAGGATGTAGGATCAGCCCTGCGGTCATTCTCGAAGGAAAAGCTGCTATCCTGGTTGGAAGTTGTCAGTCTAGTCGGCAGTGTATATAAAACTATAAGGGCATGTGATATCGCTTACACATTCGCCGAAGTAAGTGTCCAGTCACCAGTATGGATTTGTAGCGATACTAACGATTCATAGGATACAGATAGCGAGCTTGCGACCCTGTGGACCAATCTACGGATGTTCATAGATGAATACGACAAAGCTATCTCTGATAGTGCCCTCCATGTATATGTATCAGCCCACTGTTCCCCATTCACGAAGATACACAACTGGAACCCCCAACCCGGTACCGTTACCCAATTAACCCACAATCATGATATCTTCCACAGATCATTGTCGCACACAACTTCATGTAAGCATCACCTTGCTTGCAGCCCTGATAGGTTACTCCTCCTATCCGATTGCTCCTCTGGTTCACTTTGGGTTCAGTGGAAGCTACTCCAGGACAACGAGACAGCCCAATCAAGCGCTCAATTAGAGAGGCCATATCCTGAGGATCCACATTGTAGACCGCTTTGCATCACTGTGTCCTCTGATTGCAGAAAGGTTGCGGGATACTTTAACAACAAGGACATCTGTATCTGGGATGTGGGGACCAGTCGAGTGGAGTTCTACAGTAGGACGTTGAAAGGAGATATAGATATGAGATCACTAGTGTTTCATCCACTGGATAGTGATCAATTGGCGACCCTTTCGTCAAACATGATCTCTGTTTGGAATATAGCAGAGGACAAAGCTCACATCATGTGCTCAGTAGGGCTTGTGGATGCTGGTAATCCCATTTCGATCACCTGGTCGCCAGACGGGACTTACCTGGCCTTATACGGCTTTTGTGGCACAAGCACTGTATGGAGCATAAATAAGACATCCTCCACAATAGCATTGCAGAACAACCTCTCTGCATCCGACAAATGTGACCTATGCTTCAGCCTGAAGGCCCAATCTCATATACTATTCACTCACTCGAAGGGGCTTGTCCTGTATGATTTCAAGTCTAATGAACAGGTCTTTGGCCCATACACTGCCACCAACAATCGCACTCTAATAACCTCCTTCCAACACTGTACATTATCTTCAGATGGCTCCTTGATTGCTGCTTCGTCGAGCTATACAATCCAAATCTTCGAGGCTGAGTCAGGAAAACTGTACCAAGATCCTATAGTGGCACCGGATGACATTGATCGAGTCACTTTCCTCCCAGATGGAAAGAAAATTGCGGCACTTGTGGGTGATACTGTCTATACATGGGAGCTATGCCGTGGCTCCCAGGTCTCAAATATGGTGCAATTTGATCAAAACAAACGAGGTCATCTCGCCGGAGACATCACTTCGGTTTCCTTTTTGCCAGATGGGACCAGATTTCTATCGTCATCTGAGGACGGTACTGTTCATGTCCGCAGGTCTACTGACTGTATGCTCCGGAAAGTATATTGGCCATCTTTGAGGAACCCACGCGCTGTCACATCTGCAGTGTCGAGTGCTGATAATAAGACCATGTATTTGGCCCTAGATGATGGGACAGTTCGAACACCATCGGGAAATATACTCTACAGACCCAAAGAGAGACAATTGATTGTGAATCTCCACGTGTATGTGTCTCAAAAAACTTTTGAAGAACACATCATATTTTCCCTCTACGGACTGAAGAAAACTTTCACGATACCCAGCAATGGGAACCCCAAGCAGGACCTACGCGAGATCTCTCTTGGACGAAACTGGCATTGCTCTGCGATTTCCAGCAACGGCCTCATTGCTTCCTTTTCATCCGAGTCGGGCGCAGTTGAATTCATAAATCTCGAAGGAGATCATTCCCCTAATTCTCTGCTCATTCCAAAGCACACACATTTGGATAAATTGTTCTTCTCTCAGAAAGGAGACATGCTGGCGTCTCTCGGTGGCAGTCAGATTCGCTCTGAATATGGCATTAATGTCTGGGACATCAAGTCTGCAACATGTCTTCGAACTCTTTCTCTCCCTGAGGTTTCTCTTCACCCTTTTGTCGGTTTTTCCGCTATTCTCAATGCCAACTTATTGGCTTTTGTGGGCGGCATCTTGAGCAGCATTATAATCTATGACATTGAGAAGGGCGCACTTGTGCATATTCTCCATTCATGGGATTGCTTTCTTCATCTCGATATCCATGGCTCAAAAATGGTATCATCATCTTTTAATCGAATCATCATGTGGGATCTCTCCGCCCTCCACACTGTTGAGACAACTCCACATCCAGATGCTGCTGGTACCCTGCCCTCCATATGTTCCTCTTCCGCCTCACCACAATGGAGTATACAACATAAAGATCGTATATCGACTGGATGGGTTTTAGGTTCTAACGGGGAACGATTATTGTGGGTTCCCGGGAAGTTACGTAATCGTCTGGATCCACCAGGCAGCACCCATGTTATCAGCAGGTATTCACGAATGAAGTGGCCAGATCTCATTCCCGACCTGGATTGGTTGAAGGGCCACGAGGGAGTGGGAAGATTCAGCATGAAGTAGTTGATGTTGGGAGTGTGGTTCGCTACGATCGTACATGGCGAGTTCGGATGATGACGTCTCAGATCGACGGACGGCTTGTTCGAAGGAGGCAGGAGACTAAACAGGATTGCCGTTACGAACGAATTATTCACCAATTTTCTTTCCAATGTATGATACTACAAGTTTCGGTTACGATAAACATGGCGATTGATCCATCAATATATTAGGTGCAGTGACGAGAGGCGTCGGAGATCGTACATGTACAAAGAGTACAACACTAAAATTTCGATGAACACAATGGTTTCACGAGATCAACTGCGACCTTTAGTCTCCTCGCAAGATTTCGGATAAGTGAGATTTGTGCCGTGTGGATGTAGGTTACGAACACCTACTAACATCCATATGTAGATGTGCATTACTAAAAAATAGGCGACGGAGTACAAGTACCTAACCGCTATATCCCTCATCTAATTGGAGAGGAAACGGGTCATGAATATAGAGCCGTCGACGTGAAAAGCGATGGGTTAATGATATTGGATTCGTTCCTTGTGTTGGTATTGCGTTTAAAGCGTTGCGTATATGCAACGTGATCTCTGTCTTCTGAGAGCGTTTTCGGGATTTGAACGAGGGAATGCAGAGCGAACGGCATTCGTGAACCTTGCTGCTTTGAGGGATAGAAAATTCGTCCGTGACGCTTCAGTATCCCTAGAACGTGCCCTCGTCGGCTCGAAATTAGAATTGTCCGCTGATAGCTGTAATAAAGCTAGAGCATTGGTGAAGCGAGTTGACAAACATAATGGTACCAAGGTATATGAAGAAGAGATACGCCCCGTTGATCACAAATTCATCAGAGTCAGGATGAACAGTAAAAGTATGCGGTTCGAGGTATCCGTTGGGCGTATGCCCACGCGAAGTAGTTATATCGATTCCCGCTAATAAACAAAGGGAGAAATAAAGAAAGAGATAAACATATGATGGCCGATGACTCACCGTGCCTAAATCGACATCGTCTCAGCACAATGGTGACACGAAACGGACATCAAATAGTTGGAGAACGGGGCACTCTGGTGAGAGACTCGACGCTGAAGGGTGCATAATTCCATGCACTAGTCTAGAAAATAGAGAATTTCGCAAGCGGAGGAAGAAAATAGATGAACGGTGAACATACTTTTGTGGCAGATTGGATGAGACCGACAACTACAGTGCGGTGAGAGGCTGTGATGCATCTACTTCATGATCTGGTAGCCTGTATGACTGAATTCTACGAGATATATGAGATAAGCCTAAGAACTCGGAGGTGAGACCTCCCTCTCATGTACGATGTCACATCATCCACGAGCTTTGGATACAGACCAAAATCGGTGGTTCCTGTTGGTAACTTGAAGCGAAACACCTATAGCTAGAGAGACCTAGCCTGAGAGAAGGCAGTGCCTAAGCGGACACGGGAATTACCGGTCGGAGTCTGAAGCCACATAGCTCTTCGCCTCCACTCATGATTACCTCCTGACTTGCAACTGTTACTAAAAAGCTGGTGTAAATGAAGCCCTCTCCTTAGAATTGACTTGCTCTTGTCATGGTCTTCAGCTACGGTCGCCGCCCGTTCTTCAATGACATTCATTCCTCTCTCTAATCGGTTTGGCTCTGATCTCTTTCGGAGTTTTTTCTCCATGGAACGGTCTCCGGTTCTACAGTGACTATCGAACATCTAACTACTAGTGCCCAATGGATCTCGGTGCAACTCTGAACGTTTCTGAAACGTCTGTCTTGCATCCTTAGTCTGAACGTACTTTTAAGACATGAAGAACTAGTTCGAGTAACGCCAGTGCCTCCGTTTTCCCTGTTGCCACCATTGACCTCATCTCGTTCGAGTACGTTCATTTCTTCATAATGCGTACTCACTAGACGAGATGCTATCATCACCCCACTCTCTTCGCCTGCACATCTCTTGCCTCTCAGGCGGAGACCATAGAAAGCCTCGTTGGCAGCATGATATTACGGGAACGGCTCCCAAAGAATAGCTCACGGAATTGGAGCACAAGTTCGAGTTACATGAACGCACACCTGAGGTATATACATTTACTCCTTCCATTTGTTGTCTCATTGACGATTAAGTGATAGCGCCTTCTGTTATCTCTTCTGAGACTTTGCGTGCCGAAAAGGATAAACGACTAAACTGCCTACTTCGGTCTTGCGTAGATCACTTGCAGGGACAGCAGGTCAATTGTTTATCTCATAGATACATCGAAAGCATGCTTATAAGGAGAAATCGAGACATAAAAGTAGTTGGACCCCACGACATCCATATTTTCGTGTGTGGATACACGCTGCTAAATATTGGTCAAGTCCGTTGAATGGTGGTCGCTCTTCATGTTGTCTTCGCTGGGAGATCAAGCAAGCCGACTATCCATCTAAAAGGCGGTAAATTGACGTCTTTTTCTGCCAACTTCGAATCATTGAGTACAAACTCGATGGAGGCTCTCAACTACGATGCTCGCCTGCGATTACTGAATAATACAGCTGTTTGGCTCGTATAGAAGTGAAGGAAATTTGCCAGAGTATTCCACAGCCAAAATCACTCCACACGATCTTGCGAGTGCAAACTCGATTTTCTTTCCATAGAGTCTCTCCAATCATATAAGCAATACTCATCCTACCTATAGCTGGCTCTCTCCTGTTCTACCTATGATTAGACTCATCGGATTCAATGTCACCATTTCGTCATAACCCCTTGTCCGCATACAACTCCAACTCAAACAAAATACTTCTGACGTACCTTGAACCAGCGATCGTTGAGTTGCATGCGTTGCTTTGAACTCCCTCTTCGTTTGCTTCCGGCCTCTTCCTTCCTATGCCTTCCATACCGGTTTTCCTCCTCTCACTCACATAATATACCCTGCTGCGTCCTCTTGTAACGAACCTTCCCAGCGTTCCTGAGCTCATTTAGTCTTCTCTTTAAATAGGCACCCTGCATGCGTCGGTTTATGTTGATACACTTATAACGACAATAGGGATGTCGACACGGGAATGCACCTACCTCCGACAATAGCAAAGGCTGAATATACCCGTGAAACTGTTGGGGATCATGTGGTTTTGCTCTCCATGAAACTATATAGTAGAATTGAGATCCGATTCGGTCATGACAACGTCGTTTTGTCTGTAATGATCACGTAGACGTTCCGTCGCATGGCAGCCGCGTCAAGTCGAACGACAGCTCCATAAGGGACATCTCGCCGGTGAACTGTGTACGTCACTTCATGGTCAATGAGAAATGGATGTTGAGAGGGAATGATGGAAGGTTGGAAACGGGAGAATCATCATGCCTCTATATTTGTCGGCCGAGGACATCATATGAACTGGGACCGGTGCGGAAGCTTTGAAAATGTAGGTCACAAGGGCACTCACGGTGCAACAATCAAATGTTCAGACGATTGTGTGAACTTTGACGACCAAAAAAAATGCGGATGGTATTTTAGACTAATAGTACAACCTGCGGTGGGGTGAGACTAGTACATGAGGAGCGTATATACTCGTTATAACGTTAGAGTGCAAGAAAGTGCCAAGGTCCAAAGAGTGGGAAGCGTACGCTTGGCAAGCGAGGGGGTCGTATGTACGAGTGGAGATCAAGCGTACGGCAGCGTGGAAGGGAAAAGAGAGAGACAACGTCCGGAACCAACCAATATACACAAGATCATGAAAAAGGAAACACGACGAGAAAATGGATGACCAGAGAGTAGGGTAGATAGTGATTGATAAGATTAAGCCTTGAGCTCATTAGTAGGAGTGTAAGAATCGGAGGTTTTCTCATCCACATAGTCGTCATGTCGGACTTCGTGAACGGCGTTTGTGATGTTCCGTTGGGCATCCGCACCATCGAAGAGGGCGGCAGTCTCCTCCAGCGAAAGGTTCTTGGTTTCTACGATCATGAAGTAGCAGAATGCGAACTCGAAAGCAATCCAGCAGCAGTACACAATCTGTAATCAAGATATTTGTTAGAAGAGAAGCGATACAACGGTGAAAACAGTGCACGTACGTAGTACTTCCAGGCAAGTGCGCCCAATGCGATAGGGTTGACGTATTGGTTGAAGATGATGGAAAGCGAAATAGCGAAGTTGAACACGTTGAAACCCTTGGCACGCAGCTGGTACGGGAGAATTTCGACGGTGTAAGACACAATGAGAGGTGTGAACGCGATACTGGATAGGGGATATTAGCTTAAAAGTAACTGATATAGATGTGGGACGTACTCATAGCTGGCATAGAACAAGAAGATGAAAGCAATGACCGCGTGGGCTGCGGCGTCGGTCTTGTGGAGAGCGTATTGGGCAGAGCAGATGGTTTGCAGAGTGAAGAACAGAAGCATGCCTGCGGCGGAAGTAAGGAAGAGAAGACGACGGCCAAGACGCTCAACGAGGAAGGAGGCAAGAACAGCCCAGAACAGATTCCAAATGGCGAGGATTCTATGTGTAAAATTAGCGGCTGTCGGACTGCAACGAGTATCTTGTGTGAACTTACCCGTTGATGAGCAGTTGAATGGTATGGTCGGTAATACCGATGCTGTCAAAGACATCCTTGAGGTAGTAAGAGACAAGACCGTTGCCCGACCACTGAGAGAAGAAAGCGATTGCGACAATGATAATCATTCGTCTTCTGTTTCCAGGAGTGGCAATCAAAGCCTTCCATCCAACGTTCGAGGCGACTGTAGGATAAAATGGGGACCATTTAAGAATATATCGCTGGTAGATAATAGAAAAGACGTACCAGTACGATCCAACTCGATAGCGGCCTTGATTTCCTGGAACTCATACTGGACAAGACCGTCGTTCTCATCACCGTCGGCGTGGTAATAAGCAAGGATCTTCAAAGCCTCAGCTTCCTTACCCTTGCAGATAAGGTAACGAGGAGACTCGGGTGCGAACCAGATGAGAAGGAATTGCGTAAGGGGGACAATACCCTGGAGGATAGATGGAATTCGCCATGCCCAATTGCTGCTAATGTACTGACAGCCGAAAGTAGACCACGTAGCGCTGAAATGGAGTCAATAGAGGTAATTATAGCAATACGAAGGTAAGCAACTCACACGATGTTACCAGAGTACCAGAGGGAGTTGTAGAGGGACGTGAGAGGTGCACGGTAAGAAGGATATGCAATTTCCGTGACTAGGAGTGGGGCGGCGTTTGCTGAGGAATGAATTGAAATATCAGCGGGAGAAACGAATAGCCAGAGGTAATTGGTTACTCACTGGCCAAAGAGAGACCGAAACCGATTAGGAAACGAGCACCAATGAACATGCTCCAATTCTGAGCGGCTGCTTGCAAGGCTACAGCGACTATCATGATAGTCGAGCCTATCCAGATGGCGGGGCGACGACCGAGGCCATCAGAGAGGTATGGCGCGAAGGGGTAGCCGGCAAGAGATCCGATGTTCTAAAATGATGGCAATTTGAGAGAGTGGAGAGCAGGTCGGTGATTAGGAGCGTACCTGGATGGCGTTGAGTAGACCCAGTCTGCCACCAGTAGGGTTGTTGAAGTAACTCTGCCAGGTTGGGAGTGACTGGAAACTGTTCAAGAGTGAACCGTCGAAACCATTTGTGGAGGATGTGATAAGCCTGGCAGTTCCGGGTCAATCGGAGGAACATTGAGAAAGACTTTTTGAGCTGGCACTTACAGAAGAACAATCCAGGCGTGAAGCGTGATGATTCTGTCGGAGAAAAGGAAGAGTCAGACTATTTCCCGAGAGAGGTGTGCGACATACTCACCGACGGTTGTTGTACCACTTCCTGTTAGGATCAATGAGGTGAGCGTAGCCTTCAGTACTTGAACCACCTGTAGCAACTGCGCCGGCACCCATAGCGTTTACTCGTAATGTGACTTGAGGTTGAGGAACGCGTTCGGACAAAGTCCCAGGAGGATGGACGAGAAGAAGTCGGGAGGATGCATGGATGTTTTATAGGGAGTAGCTCTGCGAAAGGGCGCTCAGGTGATCGACTCTAGATCTGGTTGAACTTTCCTCCCACATGTTTCTCCAATAATTCCCCATTCGCTGAGTTTCCCCGCATCTTCCCCACAACCGGCATGTCTTTCATTGGACAAGGTACCCGTGTCTGGGGTCGTCTGGAAGGTTTCCAGGAACATTTCCTCCACACATCAGCAATTGTGTCAATGCGGAAGTTCCAGCTTGGAAGCTGGGCATTTTAAGGTAAGTACTTTGGTACTTCCCGCTCGAGGCTTTCACTGGTATAAATTCTTCGTCTACAGATTCAATCTGTTAGTTCGTCAACGTTCTAACGATTGCCTATCCAGATAGCTGTGGTTGACGAGTGAATACTGAGTATTCGGTCCTAGTGCAAGTTCCATACCGAACAGGTCCGAGTCCGGAGCCCCGCCAAATGCAATTATAGCAGTGTCCTGCGATGAACTCGACGGCTGCAACATTCCGTCACCGTTCCCAGATCTTAGAAACTGAGGCAAAAACAAACATTGCGTGGGGGTTTGTGATAAAAAGGTATCATACGGTCCGGTCACTTCCCGGAACTTTATCCAAATGCATTTTTCCAATCCTTGACATTAAGCGCACTCCAAAATAGGAAACTATTCAAGTTCAAGCCCGCGGCCTCTTAACCTGTGATCCGAACGTCATTCCCTTTTAGTAGGTAGTTCCTCACTGCGATGCCAAGAATCATCTTAAGGTCCGGACAGAGCATTGTTTCTTCCATCCCTCTGTCGCATCGACTATCTGGGTTCTACCTATGTTTCAAGTGCATGCTGGGAAGACGTTTTCTATCAGTATATCTATGACGTCGTGACACCTTCTGTAGGCATGCACCACTGTAATGTCTGTTTTGTTCATTTCTCTGACGACTCGGTGGAAATTGCGATGGCTCTTCAGTATTTATAGTTCATTAGTCCATATATATATAATTCCTAACACTCGTAGATGTCTTGCTGCCGTTCCAGTAGAAATATACCCTCTCTATCATGTGGAAACAGAACAACACTATGCATAGGGAACCTTTTTTCCATGACTTTCCTGGAAAATGCCAAGACTTTCACCGACAAGGCCCGATATGCTCTCTGAAGGACGTCGAGAAACTAGGTTCCTTGCCTTGTCTTATACCGCAGAAAGAGGTAAACCAATTCGAATTGTTGTCCCCGGTCTCCCGATGTATACGAAAGACTGACCAAGTCCTACAATTAGTGTTCACGTTCTAGGTAGCTGTCTGAATTGTTCCCCCAGTTCACCACTCACCACAATCACACCGTGCCCAGAAGACCAAGATCTTCCACCGGAGAAATGCTCTCAAATTGAGTAATAGATACCCTTTTAATCCTACCGCGGGGAAACTTACGCCACCCAAACCTTCCTGTTTCTTTGTCCACTCTAGGTACATTCGTGGCTGTGTCGCATTGCGGTAATTCGGTCCTGCGGTTTAGATGATTGATTGCAGATGGAGACAAAATCACAACTCTGATTGGATTATGTCTGAGGTACCGGTGAGCGTTTGAGTTCATCCGATATTGTTGCAGTCAGGAGGTTAGCCCCAAGGCTGCGTGGCTGAGACATTTCGAGGATGATCGGCGATGTGGCTGCAACGGTCAGATCACAACGTAACAAGATAGCTAGCGACTGCGGCGATGGAACGGAAAGCGAAAATTCAAAGCATTGGATAGAGCAGGTGATATGTACTAATTACAGACAACAGGAGATCCATGTGGGTACGAAGCGAATACTTATAATACAGTGATTCTATCCAGGAATCCAATGTGCGATGACGATACTGTGTGATCTATGTATGAATGAAGAAGGGGCAAACTAAATGAGAGCTACGTCTAGTTCTCGTTTTCCGATGCATTTCCACTCCCTGATGGACTTTGAGGGACTTCGCTCAGCCTCTTCCTAGCGAAAGAAACACCCCAGCTACTTGCAAGACTCGCCAATCGACTCCTCGCAGTCACACCTGTAGGTAGGTTAGGACCAGGTGGCGAACCAGCAGCTGATCCGGATGCCTTCATCGAGTTATTAGTATCGATCTCAGGAGTGGTCTTGGAAGTGGGAAATGCAGCGGCCAGCGGGGAGTTCCTTATGATCGAATGAGAAGTTGTACGACTCCTTCTATGTTGAGATTTCTGAGCAAGAATGTTGGAAAGATTGGTCATCCCCTCCGTTGGTGAACTTTCAGGTGATGGATTGATTGACGAGCCACTTAGCCGATTCTGGATCTTTCGAGGCGAAGGCTTTGACGGCGGAGACGTGCCCGGAGACCCTGGAGTGAGTTGTTGTTCACCCACAGCCAGAGCAGCTGTAGCCGTCGGTTTTGCAATAGAAGGGGCAGCGGGCGCAAATGGTACACGATTGGAAAAGCGTGAGGAAGAGCTCTGTTTCGACGCACGTGAACCAGGTCTCAGGGTGATGGTACTTGGACCACTTCCAGAACCCGTACCCTGCGTTCCAATTTGAGGCGTCGAAGGAGCCGTACTCCTGATAGGAGACGGCGGAGGCTGCAATAGATGAGAGCTAGTATTGCTATCTCTGGCGCCTAAAGGAAGAGGTATTTGTGGAATGATGTCTAGAGGCGATTGAACGACGCCAGCAGCGGACTCGGACGACAGAGAGCCATCTGCTTGCGCTAAGAGCCTAGATAATGAAGAGGGGCCTGCAGTAGGAATGGAATTAGTTCTAGTCGGTGATGGAAATAAACGGCCGTTCAAAGGGTGAGTCACGGTGAACGAGTCTTCTACTTCAGGTTCTGGAGGAGCTGGAGGAGTAGAGAGTGCTCCATCTGCAGGTGGAGACATTCCTGTACCTGGGCCCGAGGGAGGGGTAGTGGGGGGAGATGTGGAAAGTATGCCTTCGGTCTCGAGGGTGCCTTGTTGCCGGTTTGACGACGAAACAATTCCCGTACGTCGTTTAGAAGAATGATGATGGTGCGAGCTAGAATTGTGGGATTGCGTCCAGTCTTCTACCTCGAGCATGTAATACTTGACGCCATCACCTAGGCCGTACGGGTTTGTACTGGCATCCTGAGAACAAAATGTCAGTGAGATGACGAAATATAGATAACGATAGAGTAAGAAAAACTTACTCTGACATCGACCACACGTTCAGTGATGGAAGTTATTCTTGCAACAACCCATTCCCTCGTTTTCAGTTGTTCAGCGAGATGTCCAGTGGCCTGAAGGAAATAGTGTGGGAACGACACTAAAGCAAAATGAAAGAGGGAAATCCTCGGACCATCAGCGCTCCGACGTGTATAATCCGGCCACTCAAGTCTACCCACCATTAAACGCAGCCCAAGGTTTCGAAACAGAGTTTCTTGTAGGAAGGAACAGCGCCAGGTCACCCTTGGCAAAGTTCCTGAACGAAATCTTCCCTTTAGCGCGCTCGCGATATTCCTTGCATTGTTTCTGCCATTTTCGAATCGTAGACCCTGTTTTCTGAATCGCCTCAAGGAATTGATCATGGTCAAATGTCCGTAAAATCTCCAGGGCGGCCGCTGGATCAGAGGGGTCGATAGGTAATGGCTCGTCGAGATGATTCGTTACCCCTCGTCGTAATGCGCTGAAGGAGGACTCAGAAAGACTTGCACTAACCGCTGCATTCTTCGAAGAACCAGGGTGTACCGTCATTGCCTGAGCGGCTGCAAGGGCCTTAACGTGGGACTCTCGGAACCTTAGTGCGACATCCAGAATCTGAGCAATGAGCCGGTTGCTATTTTCGAGCTGGAGCTCGAAATCAGACTGGGATACCCTTCCCTCTCGCAAGTCTTCTCGCAAGACCCGCTCAACATGCCGTGCCTCACGTACTTCATGCTCCACCCGTTGAAGTTCCTCCCGAAGACCCATAGCATCCGAGTTGGCCATCTCAACTTGGGCTCGCGCATCTTTTAGTTGACGTTCGGTGTTTTCCAATGCCGCCTGTAGCTCCAGATACTGATGCTCAAGGACAGCACGGTCACCGTCAGCCTCGGCGATGTGATCTCGAAGAAGACGATCATGTTCTGAGGCTTGGGCACGAAGTAGCCTATCCTTGTCTTTACTGGCCTCTGACAAAGCTTGCTGCAGTTCATCACTTTCCTTGCGAGCTTGTTGGATTTGGGATTCCAGATCCTCGCCGCGAGATCGGGCTTCTTCTAATCGCCGGAGCGCACGTGCCTGTTCTTCCAAGAGATTGGCAACGTTTGAAGCATTTCGAGATTCTAGCGATTTGACCTCCTCAAACTCTGCTCGGGCCTGAGTAAGTTCTTGACGGAGGGCCTCAGCAGTTTTAGTTTGGCCAGTAGCCTCTGCTAAGGCAGTGGCTAGATCGTTTCGTTGTTTGGTAGCCTCGGAAGTTAGTTCGTTGTTTCGAGCCTCTAAGATACGTCGCGAAGTGGTTTCGCTTTCCAGATGAGCTTTGAGACTATGTATGTCCCGTTCCAAAGCAGTCCGGGCAGTATCAGACTCTGTCAACTGACTTCGTAGTTGAGCGAGTTCCTGCTCAAGCGCACGGCGTTCTCTTTGATGGGCTGCATCTTGTTCAGCCTTTGCATGCTTTAGTTCTGCTATATGAGCTTCTAATTCGGTGTATGCTTGTTCGTCCGCCTCGGTATCTATAGAGATGACCGCAGTATGAAATCAACCGAAAAGGTTGTCAGCATGTATCTTCTCGGGGTAGAACTATATCGACATACGTCGTCTGCGTGAATTGACCCACCGCGAACTCGACAGCACTAGTAAAGTTAATGGTTAGCCTAATATCGTAGGAGTCTGCTTAATCGGAATAACTTACGTGAACGTTCTGCAATTCTATCAAACCCAGACTCAAGACTGTCCATTTTGACGATCAGCTTTTCTAAACCCGCCCGTGCATCCTGGACAGATGTGAGAGCTATATGGTTTGAAGAATCCCGAGCAAAGTGTTCCAAGTCATCAAGAACGTGCATAAGGGCTAGGGACAAATGGTAAGTTCAATGAGGACAAAAAGACAGCGTCAAGTACCCACTTTCAACGTCGCTACGTTCGAGGGAGTATGGAGTATCAGAGGGTCTGGTTGGTGTAAAATCGATAGAGGGGACCGGTTCATCCATTCCTTTGATGTCAAATGGAAGTTGACCATGTACTTCTCCCCTAAACAGTTGTCGACGCTTGCGCTCATTCGACCTACAGGTAATTGGTAAGAACAGTCTTAAGTTGAAGAGAGGAAGCATACGAGAGTTTGGCCATGATTTCAAGCATGATTTGCGCACGACGGTAAAAGAGCTGCGCTAATGTTACATGTTAGGACTGATTCCATTTGAAACGTCTAGAAAGGCTGTACCAAATTCCTTTCGTCGCACGATCTCAATGACAGTCGCTCCATAGACGTATAGCAGATGGTGCAGCCGCTGAATGTGAGCAAATTTAGTTTTATCTCTAAACGCGGTCTGGAGGCTAGTGAGTTGGATAGGCAGCTCGACCAGATAGTTATTGAGCACGCTGATTTGGCGTAGAGCATGAATAAAGCTTTCTGTGAAATGATTCTGAACGAATCTCAGATCGGATAGCTGTGAATAGCGTTGCCAATCCTACCTTTAGCTCTGTAGCGTGGACAAGCTCTTCCCGCAATGATACGTCAAGCCGTTGCATTTCTGCAGCATGGTCAGTCGCCAGAAATTGAATACGGGGGAAAACTCACCTTCGAGCTTGCTGCTACTCGGCGTGATCTCTGGCACATATGTGAGTTGTTAGTGACGTCATGTATATATTTGGACCTACTTTCAAGAGAGCCGACAGCATCTGTTATTTTGTCCACAAGATCCTTGGATCGTCGAACACTCAGTTCCGCTTCCTTGAGTACCCTGCATCATCCCTGTCAGTAAAGCCCCATTCTATAAACAGTCAAGACTGACCCGTCATCAGCAACTGTAGTTCGTACAGTGTTCGCGCCGTCTCGCAGTTCATCCATCGACTCTTCAGCCTCTGTGAACAACTTCTTCATATTACCTACAGGGGTGTCGATCAAGAAACCGCGATGCTGTATAAGATGGTCACTCACTATGAACTCTTTGGCAATTCTGAGCCACCTCGACCATCCTCTCTCGCTTGACATAATTTCCAAGCGTCCGAGGCTTTTCTCCCGCATCTATGGCTTTCCTAACACCCACGCTCAAGAACTCCCTGTGCACTTCAACCTGGCCGATTATGTCAAGGTCAGCGTCGATGCCATCGAGTAGAGTCGCCTGTTTATTCAGCTCTTGCTGGGCATTTGATGAGATGCCCTCAAATGCATCCGAGATGGCCAACACGTGTAGATCCAGCGTACTTGAAGCGATCTTGAGAGCATTGAGCTGGTGGCGTAAGGAGTTGACAGTGCGGTCGATCTCGTCGGAATGGATGTGAGCCGTTCTCAAGTAGGCCGTAGCGAGCTGGGAGGGTTTTGCAGGCGCAGCTACTCTGTCTGTGATTGGAATAAGTAGTTGTGGATGATTTCATGCTATAACACTGGGTTACACACCTTCAGCGGGGGGCTGGAGCGGCGCCTGGACGCGTAAGCGGTCTAATACATCGTCGATGTCATAGTCCAGGTAAGTCTTGTTAAATACAAAGATAGTCTATAGACCTACGTTTGAATGGTGAATGACATGAGATGATAACTCGACACTGACCTGGTCCTTGTCACCAGCAAGCTCTCGAACATTGTCACTCCGCAGCCGAGTACCGTCTGAAAGGTAGGCTAGCACGGAATCATGATCGACTCCTGTTTCCTCGCCCAGAAACCGTTCCAAGCTTCCAAGCCTAGGGTTATATCTTAGCAAAGTCCGAAATTGAAGTCTCTGGCCGCACCTCTCGATCTCGTTTAGAGTAGTGTTTACCTAACCTAATTGTTAGCCCTCCTGACGATGCTCTTTCATCATATACTCACCTGAAAGACTTGGCCATCCTCTGCTCGACATATCTGTATCATTTTCACCAAGTTCCATACGGTGTTGTTGCTTGAGCTCTGGTGCAAACGTGATGGCAGGTGTTAGAAAGATAGACCTTGTAAGCGCCACATATTCTACAAGTAGTAAAGTGAAAAGTATAGATCAAACACCGTATACCTATCTTCCTAGCTCTACTTCGACAATGCTCTACCTACATCAATAGAAGTTCACAAACATTGTCACCTCAAAAACCAAAGTGCCCTGCCCAGTAACAACCATTATTTCACTTCTAACAGACTTTGATCACTTCGTCTTGGACTACACTCGAAAACCAAGTTTCTTCAGAGACTTGCACAATTGCTGCACAACTCCGCCACAAGAGACACTTTAGGGGCACAAAACATGGCTAGTGGTCTAATAAAACGCAAAGCCAAGACTTCGGCGACGTCTCGAAAGAAGATAAAAACAGGGCATCTAAATGCGAACGAGTTATCTTGGAAAACTGTTTCCACATCCAAGGAGGCTGGAATCACAAGCGACTTCGACGGGATTTTGGAGCTAGAAGAGGTAGACAATGTCGAGGTTGTATACGAGGAAACAGAAGGAGGGAAGATTGCTAGGTTTCAGGTGCGTCTATGCAATTGTACTGAGAGGTTTCGTTCACGGATATAGTATTAGGTTGTGGACAATTCGTCTTCCTCAGAAGATGAAAATGACATTGATCCAACCGCTGAAAAGGTCGCCTCGAGTTCTTCACTATCCGTGACATCTACCGCAGAACTCTTACGTAGTTCACAAAATGAAGAATTGTCATTTGATTGTACGTTGAGTATTATAACGAATGTAAAATACCCTAGACACGATACTCAATTTCTAACAGCCAAAAGTCTTTTATCCGAATGGCACCCATTTGACCTCCACCCTCGCCTTCTTCGCACCTTGTACGCACAACGGTTTATCAATCCTACGCCCATTCAAGCGGAAGCTCTGCCCACTGCGTTGAAAGGCAAGGATGTTGTCGGTGTCGCAGAAACCGGTTCTGGAAAAACACTCGCATATGGCTTACCAATTCTGGACTCGCTTTTGAAAACTTCGTCCTCTCGGTCTACAGACACAAAACAGAAGCGATCCACCCGTGCTCTTATTCTCACTCCTACTCGTGAGCTCGCTTTCCAAGTTTCAACGCACCTGAACGCGTGCCTGCAAGATGTGGAAATCGTTGACCCGGCGGTGAAGTCTGAACAGGACGATTCCATCGTCTCGGCTATCCCATCCGAAAGCAAAGGAAGCAAGAATAGCAAAACGCAAAAGGGGAAGAGGAAACAAGTTTCTAAAACATCTTCATTAAAACCTAAAGGACCTCCTCCAGTCAGTGTTGCTGCAATAGTTGGCGGTATGTCCGCGCAGAAACAGAGGAGAATATTAGATCGAGGGGTTGATGTACTTGTTGCGACACCGGGACGGCTGTGGGATATTTTACAACAGGCAAGAAATTGTGCAAATTTTTTTTCAGGCATCCTGATTATATTCTACAGGACGACGACTTGGCTAGCCAAATCAAGAATCTCAGATTCTTGGTTCTCGACGAAGCAGATCGTATGATCGAAACGGGTCATTTTGCTGAGCTCGATAACATTCTTCGACTCACAATGAGAACAGCGAAGTAAGATGTCTCATTTGACTGTGCGAAGTGGAGGCTAACAACTCTATAGAGATGAAGCTATCGAGTCAGAAGAATCAGAAACAGAGGAACCAGAACTGTCAACGGATGGGGACACCTCGTCGGATATGCAAACATTCGTTTTCTCTGCCACCCTGAGCAAAGACCTCCAAAAGAACTTGAAGAAACGACAACGATGGCATGGGAAGAAGAAGCGCAAACCAGCTTCAACACTCGATGACCTGGTGATGAGACTTGACTTCCGGGACCCCGAACCAACGGTCATCGACCTTAGCCCCTGAGGGTGGTGTTGTCTCCACCCTCAAGAAAGCAAAATTGACTGTCTGGGGAACGACAAGGACGCGTACTTGTATTATTTCCTCTTGCGTTATCCTGGTCGATCTCTCGTCTTCCTTTCTTCTATCGACGGATTCGTCGATTACTTCCCCTTATGGAACTGCTCGAGGTCAAGGCCTTCCCTTTGCACTCCCAACTTGAACAACGTCAACGACTAAAGAATCTTGATCGGTTCAAAAACACACCTAACTCTGTACTCTTGGCCACCGACATCGCTGCTCGTGGTTTGGATATACCTTCGGTTGATCATGTTGTGCATTACCAGGTCCCTCGTACTGCAGATGCGTATGTTCATCGGAATGGCCGTACAGCCCGAGCGATGAGGACGGGTTCAGTATGTTGATGTGCGCCCCCGACGAGCGGCGGATCGTGAGGGCCCTTCTGAGTAGTCTTGGGAGAAGTGAGTTCCGTTCAATATTACCCCATATCTACGATATATTTCCGCTTGCTAACTAAGTATGCAGATGAGGAAGAGATCCCTGAAATGACTGCTGAACTATATATGCTCGATAAACTGAAGGCGCGCATTCAGC